>VZRJ01007632.1:3750225-3787919 GCA_013397565.1 Ptilonorhynchus violaceus
CGGGGCGCGCACCGGGCTGAGGGGAAGGGACAGCGCTGGGCTGGGCTGGGCGCTGGTAGCCCCGCTGGCGGCCTCGGTGCCGGCCGTGCATTAGTGAGTGAGGGCACCGTGCTCCCCCCGCCCCGCCCTCAGCTGCCCCAGGGGCCGCTGGGGCAGATCCCGGTTGGGGCGGGGGCCGAGCCAGCGCAGCCCCCCGGCGCCATGCAGCGGCCCGGGGTCCCGCTGGCGCTGGTGGTTGATGTAGGTGCGCCCCAGAGATTGTAGGGATCCCCGGGCTGCCTCGCTGGGGCCACCGGTGTCCCCCTTCCCGGGGAAGGCAACCAGCGGGAAGAGGCGGGTGGCCACGGTCCAGCCCCCGGGCTCTCCCGGAGGCCCCGGAGCTGGGCAGAGCTGGGCTCGCGTGTGGAGTTCAGGGCTCGCTACAGAAAGCGGCAAAAGGTGAATGAAAGGGGATTTTGGCGAACCGGGCACCCCGAGTCCGGCGCTGCTCGGGGCCGGGAGAGGTTGGGGGTGCCTAACGGCGCCTCCCGGGTGCGGGGAGAGCTCCCGGGCACTCGTATGACTTGCAAAACAAGGGCTTGGCTACAGCGGGTTTGGTGTGCGAGGGGCAAAATGACATGGAATCGCGGAATCACAGCCTCGACGTGCTGCTCTGGGAGCTCCTGGCAGCTCGGGAACACGAGAGTTTTGTTGAGCCCTTGGATATTGTTGCATTAATGTGAAAAGTCAAAACCCTGAAAGCTGTTTATCTCTCTCAGCGTAAACGTATTTCTGCAGAGCAAGTTACCTGTCTTTACGGAGAGCATATGAAGGTGTGAGCCACCAAAAGCACTCGTTTACCTTGATCTTTTGATTTGCATACCTGGGCGATAGATCAGGCAGCGGCGCTTTTGCTACGGGTGCAGTAACACCTCGGCTCGGCTCTGCTCTGCTCTCCCGGTTCGGTGCTTATAACGCAGCTCTTTTCACGGCTTGTGTTCTGCTCATATCGAACATGAGTTTCGCTTTTAAGCCCTTTGATTCTGTCCTACTGATCGCTGTTCCTATCTCGCATATCTTCATTGATCCCGTCTTTTTAGAAACTGCCGTTTCTTACCTTCTGTTGTAGGTACCTTCTGTAGCAGTAGGTACAGGGTCAGGTCCCAAGAACGACTGTAGTCATCTTTTCATTTTCTGTTTCGTTATTATTCTGTCATTCCTGAGTCCAGAATTCATTTTGGTGCTCATCTGGCTCTGTTCTTTTCACACAGTCGAACTTTAGTCTGTGTAGAAGCACAGACATAAGAGCTGCCTTTTCTCTCCTAAATTGATTCAGCTTTGTAGATACTGCTCTGTTTTCTGAATGCTGGTGTGTTTGGTGGGTTCTTTTTTTTCCTTTTATGTCTGTGTCAGTGTTTGTTTTCTTCAATATAAGAGATTTTTTTTTTCCACTTAGCAGTAGCTTTGCCTCAGGATTTTAGTTTTTCTGTCCTTTGTCTGTACAGTGAATGCATGTATTTGTTTTGGTGGTGTTTTCTCATGTTCAGTTCTCAGTGTCCTCAGTTCAGTTCTGCTTTACTGCTAATTTTCTGTACATCCATCAGTGCTATGAGGTTATTGTCATGTGGAGACCTACATACATTTGTGTACTGTAACTTTCCCCTGTTTACTTACCAGTATTAAAATTTTTGCTATTTTCCTGTTAAACTGTACAAATTTATAATCATCGGTGAATGTTCTCATCACCTATGAGCCATCTGAAATATTCCCTTGCATTGTCTCCACTTGGACTCCTGTATTTGACTGTGAATTTCTGGAGGACTGTGTGTTCTCAAAACTTGTCATATCATTTTAGGACTCTGTGATGCCATTAAATATGTTTTGTTTTGCATTTATCCAAATGCAAAGAATTGATCTGGTCTTTGATCTAAATCCAGCCCATTCTTCTGTAAGCGCTTTTGCCTTTGTGTCTTTGTTCTCTGCCGAAGTCCACTCAGCAAAAGAGGCCCTTTCTCCTCCTAGCACCCGTTCCTCTGTCCCTCCCTTTAGGACATTGCTGTTATTGCTTTGTGCCCCAATCTCTGCTGTTTGTTCCTATTTATAGATCTGCCTGAACAGATTGTGAATTTCCTGTGGTGTGCTCTCTTTCAGATGAGTGAAGCACAACTGTAGTTGCGTTATCACTCCTTGTCTCTCCCCTTTTCATCCAGACATTCTCTTGAGGTTCCTGCTGTCTAAAAGTTTTCAACATCCCTGTCCATCACTTGAGTAGGAAGCTCCTCCAGGGTATTTTAGTGCTGTATTTTGCATTCTGCACAACTCTTGGCATAACTCTTGCTGTTGCTGATTGTTTATTAGCTTAGTCTTGGTTGTTTACCCACTATTAGATTGCTGATAAAACTAATCCAGCTTGTCCACACACCTCCCTTATCATCAGCTTTGTGTGCTTGCAGGTAGGTGGTGTTATTGGTTTCCTTGAGGTCTTTAACTTTCCTTTTTATTTACTTTCACCCTCCTATACATGAAGTTTGACTGCAGTGCTTCATGGTAGCCACTCTGGTATCCTACTCTATAGCCTCATAATTTCGTGATCACTCAGTGGCTCCCTTATTCTCACTGGTACATTGTTCTGTGCTTTTCTTAATGCTCCTTTTTTTTTTTTTTCCTGTTAGAGGAACGTGATGGTTTTCTGCACAGCCCTGCAGTGCTCTCCCTTGGTACATTATCAGTGTTTTCACATAGGAGGTCTTGGCTCACAAGAGTTTCATTTGCTAACAGTGTGTTTCATTTGCTGTGAGCCTAATGGATAGGCTGAAACAGATCACTTATAATATTTTGGTTCCCTCCTGTAAAGTAAGATATCTCTCATATTCTGCCCATCAGGTGGAATCAAAGTCAATTTTCCTCAAGCTTTTTCCCTGTTTGTTAAAATTAAGGAATAACAGGAAGATGTTTAGTAGCATAAGCAGTAAGTTTGTGATAAAGGCAGTGATTTGTCATGGAATGCTTACTGGCCTGTAACTCTTTGGGTTTCTTCATTTGGATTTCCTTTCATATCATTATCTCCCCTGCCTGACAACGTGCTGTCTTTGGAAATGTTCTCTGTTGGTCATGTAACTGTGTGGTGGTATCCTCAAAGTGGAGCAAGGCTCATCATGTGCACTGTTTGGTTTCCCTCTCAAGCCAGAGGCAACAAGTTAAAATACTACCTCCTTGTAGTAAATTGAAGGCAAGCTAATGTCATGATATTTGTCCTGTTCTGCTCCATTATCAATATGTTGTGTTCAGCATTTCAGACTGGGTCTTGTGGGTTTTTTTTCCCCTATTGAACTTACAATTGCTCAGTGGACTTTAAATTTATTCCTTGCCTTAAAGCAGTGCAGGCAGTGGTGCTGTGCTGGGATTCCTTATCTTTCAAGTATCTCATGTGCTTTGTATTTCCTGGTGTCCTGACAATATATTTCATTTTCCTGGTCTGTATGTGGTGACTGTAAAGTTGGCATTGCAGGGCAGTGGCTGTGCCAGCATGATATTTATTTCCTTTTCTATTCTTCATTATGTTGCTGAGCTCTAATAAAAGTCAAATGCTCACACATGACTCATGAGGCTGCATGACTGACCAATGCATCACGATCTCTCTTCAGCAGTGCTTGTAATTACCTGCCCTTTATCTACCACTACTGTGACCAAACTTGTGCTTTGGAAGCACAGCTCTGCCATGGGAACTTTGTGTAGTTGGTGGGCTTTGCCAATGCGGTAGGGATACCTGGCAGCCCAAAGTCTGGGATGAGGTGCTTCTCCCTTGTTTTTAATGCATGTTTATTAAATGGAATTCAGGGAGTTGCCATGATCAGTAATAAGAAATCTATCTGTTTCTTGATAAATCTCTCCCCTCGGGGAAGTAGTGGTTTCTGAGCATCTGAAACACAACTGTAACTACTTTTCTCCCTTTCTAAGGCTTTTTTTTTTTTCATAGAAAATGCTTCCCTTTTGCTCTAAGTATCTGAATATCTTGGTGTTGTGTTGGATGTGAGGAGAAGGACGAGAGTCGAGGACATTTTGATCTGAAGTGTTGGCATGGGTTTTTGGATTGCTGGCTTCGATGCATGTGCACAAACTGATACTAGTACAGCTTGAATCGTAGGTTAGAGGGCATCTGGTGAACTGTGAGCCAGGGGGCTGCACCGTTCATGTGTATCTTATACCTTCCTGCAGACAGTGGGATGTGCTAGGAAGTCATACTGAAAAAAAAATCCAGCAACCTGCTGATGCTCTTTTTTTTTTTTTTCTAAAGGCAAAGCTGTCTGGCATGGAGCAGGCTTAGAATTGTTCCCTGCTTTTAAAAACATTCACCTAATGGTGAATGAAGAATAGTGTGTCTGTTTGCACTCAAACTCTGGTTAATGTATCAGTCCTGGAATGAAAGATTTTATTTTTTTTTTAAGAAATTAACAGTGGGTGAGTTATTCTCTTTTTGGAGCATTACTCCTTTGTAACATTTAGTGAAGTGGTGTTTAAATGTAATTATCAAAACAATTTAATCTTAATTCTTCTGAAATTTCTCAGAAAGTTATTTAGCGGAAGCCCCAGGTGACTGGGACTTTATGTTCTTGGTACTATTACAGGTTTTTGAAAGCCTCTTAAATAGTTTTAGATCTTTCTGCCTTTTTTAACTGAACTGAGTACACATTCTTGTTTAAACCATTTTTGGACTGCCTTGTGAGACACATACATGCTCATCTTCCTCCCACTTCCTAACCCACCTGTGCTTGTCTGGGCTGTCTCTCAGGCAGTCAGTCCCCTTCCCCTCCTTGACCACAGGCACATTGACCAACTTCCTCTGGGTTTCTTTGTACTGGCCAAGGCCTTAAAACACTACAAGAAAATAGCACAGCTCAGCAGTTGGAGCAGGACACCTGTGAGACCTGGCAGAGGCACTGGTGTTACAGGTGGCTGCCTAATCCACACCGGGATCCCTCCTGCAGCGTGCTTTGCTGGCACACTTATAGTAGGGCAGAGAGAAGAGGTCCTGGAGGCAGAACCTGAAGAGACAAGCGGCGAGAAATGAAGCTGAGTTCCTGAGCAGGTGGGTTTTTTGTTGTTTTAAATAGGTGAGATAAGGGGGATCCAGTGACCTGCCCAGAGCTGTGCATCAGGTTCTGTCGACTTCTGCTCTGGGAGCCCCAGGTAGTTCAGGAATTGTGCTTTCCATGAGTGCTTCTGAGGCAGGTTTGCTAACCTAGTGACCTACATGTTGAGTTGGACTCGAATGACAGTCTCTTGAGCAGCTGTCACTGTATCCGCTCACAGGAGGAAAGAGAATCTGAAGGACACTTCCTGCTTTGCCAGAACAGTCCTGGACTTTGTCTAGCAAAGAGCAGCCAGCTTTCCATGGCTGGCAAGAAAGGCCACAAAGGTCCCTCTTGGCTCTGGCCACTGAAGGATCAGGCTGTTCTCTGATGCTGCTTGAATTATCAAGAAATGGAACTTTTCTGCCTGTTCTAGACATTATCTGCTCTCCGTTGTGCTCTCCTGAGGCAGTTGTCAGACAGCTGACAATGCAGGGCTTCCAGCTGAGGCATCGCTGAATTTTTCAGCAATGTTATCAGAATTTTACACTGGAAACAGTTTTTGGATGTGAAAGTTACGCGTTCGTAACAGCTTAGTCATGCTGTATAGCTGGGTTTACTTCTGTGGTCTACAGCAGGAGACTGTTCTGCCTTCTACAGAGTAGTTCTGCACCCAGTGTTCCTCTGAAAACAAGCCCAGCTTCGAAGAAACAAAAGCACTAAGATTAGTTTACAGACAAGAAACAGCCAGCCTCTGGGTTGCCACTGTTTGGCTCAGTTACATGAAGCTGGTGGTTTGCTGACAAGAATCTGCCCCTGCTTCCAGCAGTCCCTCCTTGTAGCATCTTCCTGGAGCCCACAGTGTGATGGCTTGGATGCCTCTGTGCTAGCCCTGGATCTAGTTCTTGGGACAGGACTACACTGTGACTGAGCTGCTCAGTGTCTTGATTTGCCCCTCAGAATGCTTTTGTGGTTTATATTTTGCTCATGTACAAGGTGCTGTAAGTGTTGCAGTTTACATGGAGTTGATCTCTGCCTGACTTTAGAGAACTCTTTCATTGGTTTCTGGATGCTAGTATAGATAAAGCCTTATCCTTTCTGAAATGGACTATAGTGAATTTTAGTAAATAAAGCTTTAAAAAAGTGTATTTTGTATAGTTTCTTAGCAATTCTACACCTCTGCCTGGTATCCAAAGAGTCACCTTCTTCCCGGCACTGTCTGTTCTGGGGTTTCTTGTGGGTTTTTTGGGAGAGGATTTTTGGTTTGGTTTGTGGTTTTTTTTGTTTGTTTGTTTTTAAAATTTATTTATTTATTTTATTTGGAATCCTGTTATCATGAATGCTTTTGTCAAAATTGTATTGTTGATAATGCCTGTAACTTCCTGGCCAGCAAGGAAGATTAACTTCAATTAATTGAAAGAGCTATTTATAAGCCTCCAAACGAATGTCTGTGCCAAAACTTAATAGGGTATAACTAATCAATTTTATTTCATGTGCTTGTATCCCTGCAGTTTACAGGATTAGTGTTCCTTGCCATCTACAGGGCGTTATCTTTATCTTGCTGCCACTTTTGAAGCAGTGCATTAAGTGCATTATACTTTGCTCCTTGGGCAACTGCTGAGCTTATTCAGCTCTGCCAGGCCACGTCACCCTGCTGGAGGCACCTCTTGTTCAGCTTCATGGAGCTGTCAGATACCACTATCTCTTTAAAAGATCATTATCTCAGGAGTGCTTTCATCTGCCTCAAAGCATAACTCTAGTTCTGTCTCTGATATGAGATTTAATGATCCATCTATGGCTTGGGGAGCTGAGGACCAGGAAGCATGATCAATACCAGAGTCGGTTTAGACATGAAACAAAGCTGGGGTTTTCTGGAGGCTGTAGTACAAAGGACAGTTCCACGTAAATGACTGTGAGATGACAAATGATGACCTCTAAAATGGGGAAGCTTGGAACGTGGTAAATGCTTCAGTTTCTCTTTCAGAAAGACCTGTGGCAGAACAGCCTGATGCCTGGCATGTCCTCAGCACTAGTGTGTATCCAGAGGTAAGGGAAAACTGCAGGGCAGGAATCTCTACCAGGCCTGTTCTGGAGGCACTCACTTAAGTGAGAAAGTGAAGCTCACTTTAAATCCATGTTGCAATTTAAGTGTTCCTGTACCAGCTTAAAAAATGGGTTTAAGGGAAGTGAAAAGACCAAGTAGTGCAATGTGCAAGTGACTATAAAATCTGACTTTCACAGTGAGTCTACGGAAAAAGAAACTACGGTGGTGGAAGTTAGTGTCTGCTACTTCTCCTTTGACTGTTACCACATCAAGTCAAACAAGAGATCAGATCCTCCAACTCCTCCGTGTTTGTGACGAAGGTGAATTACCTTCCGTAAGGTAAACCTTGCACAACCCTGGGGGTTTTCACTGACAAGCACTTGTGCAGAAGCTGGAAAGCCTTGAGACGTGATCAGTCTCCCTTTCTGTGAAACTGGCACGCTCAAGGTCAGTCTGCTCTCGGTTTAGGGTGCTCTTGCTACAGCAACAAAGCAACCAACTGTGGCAATGGCTTTGTGAAATGCTGCATGCCGGTAAATGCTGCTTCCCATTGAGTTTTGACGCTAGTCTTAACCCTCCAAGGTATTTTTAAAGAAAATAGAATTGAATTAGGGCTTTGTTCCAGATTACTCAATATGGTTGTTGGTTACCACATGCAAAAGAGCCAGCAGGGTATTTACTCGCTCCTCCCAAAGCCTGCGGTCCCCTGACTGCGTGCGCTGCGTGGTACCATGCTGGACACCAAGCAGCTCCTTCTCTTTGGTTGCACAAGTCTTACAGGTGAGAGGTTGACCTGGCGTGTCAATGGGATCTCCTGAGAAAGTCTCCGTTTCACATTCTAGTTGTGTGTAATTTATTAGAAATTTTTGGTTTTCACCAACTATACCAATCATTTCAAAGCTGAAAATTCTCCTTGTTATAAAAGCTTGTTTTGCAAACAGCCTTCTTCTTCCTCTTATTCCTGTGTATCAAAGTTGATTATCTTGCAGCAATCATAGCTGTGTTTCCTTGTAATTTGAACTTTCATCCAACTGGCATCACAAGTATTTCCATCTCTTCCTTTTTAGGAGCATCATTTCTTTGGGAAAGAAATGCTGAGGAAATATTTCTAATTATTTTATCTCCTTAATAGGAAACTGCTGGCCAAAACTCTCACAGTTTCGCCTTTGAAAAGCTGTCTACTGTGTGGTTTGCTGACTGAGCTCCTGTGTTACTCTGCTCGAGAGGGGAAATCACTGGTCTTACTCTTGCAGTGGTGGCAGAAACTGGAAAAGAGTTCTTGGTAGCTGAAACCCTCCTCATTTATGTGCACGAGGGCTTTTTCATTTGCTTGGCAATGCACTCCATTTCATGGAAAGAAGAGGCATTTTCCATCATGAGGCAGTATTATGGTTGGCTGTAACTGAATATTTGAGGGGATGAATCACTGACTCTTGGGCTCCACATTGCAGAGAAATGATCCTAATGCCACTTGGAGCCAACTCCTCCATTTGCCTGCTCAGTCGGATGATCCAGAGGAGGCCTTTCTGGGGCAGGCTGGGCATCCACGCTGCCAGGCAGGTGCAAATCCACTCACATAGCATCCCTTTCAATGGATGATGATTTCATCTTTCCCACTTGAACTTCCAGCCATGGCAGGTTGGTCAGCCTGTGGAGCTTGCAGCTCCTTTGTGCATCCAGGTGCTTGAGCCTGCCAGGAAAGCAGCTGCTTTCTGTGGTGGGGATGGTCCCAGTGGCCAGTGGAGGGGTGGTGTGTGGGGGCACAGGAGGCTGCAGCCGGCAGGGCTCTGGCACTGTCCCAGCATCTGCTTTTCTGCCATGCAGGGGAGGTGTCTGGCTCCAGCAGCATCTGATCCTGGGGCTTTGTTGAGGGTAAGATGTGCTAGGGCAGCCATTCAACTGGTGTCGCACAGGTGCTCTCTGGTGTAGAGGAGGTGTTGGGCACTGGCATTCTGTGCTGTTTGGTGAGAGGTATCAGTACCAGCTACTTTCTATAGAAAAAGAACTTGTATTTTTATCGTAAGTTTGGCAACTTTGTAGTCCTGCATCCCAAAGTAACACCTGATGGTTGGAATTCAGAGTGAATGGATGGTCCTGCCAATTGAGAGGCAGGTACTGGCTGCTGTCTTTACCATTTCTTGCACTCAAAAATGTGGGGCCAGGCTGTTATTAAAATACCATTTCAAAGTAAAGTAGAAGTGTTATCACTTTGACAAATCTGGCTGCTGTTGTGGTCAGCTTTCATAATCTTGTTGCCTTTCTAAATTTGTCAAATAATATTCCCCTGGCAAGTGCAAAACTGCTGGGATGGGGCTTTCCGGTGTTTTAAGTATGTGAATGGCACAAAGTCTAATCTTGGGAAGACTTTTCCCAAGGGAAAAGGGTCACAGCTTTTAACACGGAGAGCCTATTTTCTTTATGTCCTGTAGCTTAGTTCTTGTTGGCATTGTCATGCACAGCTGCTGCATCTGAAGAGTTGCAGTTCTACTTTAACTTGCATGAATTGTTTAAGAAAATGGTGTTTGCACGATGTCATTGGAGCCCTGGCAGGAGGCAATAGGTTTCTGTTCCAGCAGCCTTCCAGGGAAACTTATCTTTTTTCTTGTGCTGTTGCTTAGATGACTTAGTTATTGGCTCACAACATAGAGTAAGAGTATTTTGATGGGATGCTAAAACACAAAAGGTAAAAAAACTTCACCACACTAAAATCTCCAATAGCACAATTTTTAAAAAACCACTTTGATTAACAGTTGGTCACGGCTTTATAATGGAAATTTGCTGAATTTTAAAAGCAGTTGCAGGGACCCTTAGCTGTGTAACTACCAAAAAATTTCAGCAGATTATGAAAGATTAGTTCTTTTCCTCAGATGTGTTTTAACAGCAAAACAAACACGCAGCCTTTGTCTCGGGAGACTGAGCTATTGACTCTGGGGCTGGGCACAGGGAAGGAGCCTGTTGGTCTGTCACAGTGTTGAGCCTGCTCAAAGCATCTGTGCCAGGCAGGACAGGAAGCTTAGCTCAGCCTGTCTCTATACTGCCTTTGCGATATTCTTGTTGCGCACCTTGAATTCTTTTTCTTCTTTCAGACAAAATCTTTAAAAAAATCCCTTTTCTCTTTTATTCACAGTATTTTCAAGTAGAGTGTTACATATTTTAGGAGTCAAAACAGGTTTTTCAGGTCTAGCTTTTGCTGAGAGCAGGGATTTGTCAAACTTAGGCTTGAGGTTCAATTTCAAAATTTCTTTGCATCTCTGTATGCAGAGATTGTTACCTCTTATTGAAGCCATGACATATTTCATCTTTCATGATTCTCATTTTTCAAAGGCGAAACGACTTTGGTTTTGTGTGCTCGTTGTGCCATGAGGTCTGAGTTTGGACAGAAGCAGAGTGGATAACTCTCATTCCTTACTGCATTTCCCTATTCCTTTCTGCAGCTGACCTGAACTGAGGTTTGATATCTCTGTCCTGTTCTGCAGTGAGAGTCAGGGAGTCAGGGTGGCCACTGGCATGGCCACCACATGAAAGATGTGGTTCATTATAGTGTTGTAAATATGTCCTTAAAAAGCATGGCAAATGCAATCTAGTACATCACTACTTGTGAAAAGACACTTAAAAAGCTTTTCCTCTGCACATCAGAGCCTTTCTTCCTGCATTCATGCTCTATCCAGACAAGCTGGTTTGTGAGCAGATCTAGCAATCTCTTCTACCTTGTATTCCTAATTATTTAGTCTTTCAGTTTGTTTGAGGCTTGACGATGAGCTCCTTGTACTTGATGGTGAGCAACACCCAAGCTAATACTGTCAAACTCAGGACTTTAGTAAATAAGGGGAGTTTATCCTGTCATGTCTCTCTTCCTGTTATCTAATCAACTTTTATAGTGTACTTTTATTTTCTGCTGTCTCTACTTGAGGAGGATCTGGAGCAGATATTATTGTTTCTGTTCTTTCTCCTGTAAGGAGTAATTTGAGGTAAGGAGTTGGTCACTGCTCTTCACTTAATGCTGTGGTGTCTGGAACACCAAGGCTGTAAAAATGGGTTGGGTTTTCTGTATCCATGTCTAGTCCTAAAGCTAGTAGATGACAAACTGGTTTTGAAGCCTTGAGAGAATTCCCCCTGTAAAGGCTGAATATAGCTGAAAATAATGGCACAGCTTGATGTCATGGCAGGTGTAGGGAGGAGGTGGAGTACATCTACCTTAGACACAGTTTCTAAGTGAATTTTCTTTTTTTTCCCATCTGTCCTCAGGGACTCTTCAGTGTAGTTCCTAGAAGTGAAAGCAGAGTCAGTAATGACTCACTGCCCACCATAAGGGCTTACGGAGCACTGCCTTTTCCAGATATATTGTGCCCTGAGGAACAATTCACTTCCACTACAGCACTTTGTGAGCTCCCCCAGCCATTCCTGAACCAAGCAACCTTACAGGTGAGTTGATCATAATTACTTGCTTTTAATCACGCTTTAAGTTTTCCACCAGAAAAACCTAGGTTTCAATAGTGAGATTTAATCTTGACATATGTCTATTTTTGTTTCTTTAGGTAGGTTCTTACTCATTGCTAATCCCTAAAATACAGCTTTTCCATGCTTGTTGTGACGACAAGATAGATTCACTATGTTAACATTTCCATAAGTTACAGAGCAGCTTTATTCAGATTCTAAATCTGTAGCAGTTTTACATTTTAGTATTATCTTGCTAAAATGCCCTTAAATGACCTAGATTCATAAATACATACATATTCCCTAGGAAGACATCTTTTGCATTTAACATAACTAGCTCTTTTTAAAATTAAGGAAAAGTAATTTGAACCTGTTGTGAACTTACACAATTCTGTTTGAGGTCCTTGCAATCTGTACTGGCACCTCTCATTTGCTTGTGACTTGCTGACTGAGAAGGTGACAGCTGTATTGGCTCAGATGGAACGACTCTGAGCCTGGTGCCCAAACTGCTTAAGGGCATAAGGCAAGCAGGATGTGATGCTGAAACCCTTTAAGTGATCTGTGGTTTAGGAATTTCTTGAACAACAAGTCAAGATCTTGTATTTTTTTTTTTTTTCCAATTAATATATCTTGAGGAATTGATTTTTTTTTTTCCTTAGTTAGCCTCCGGTTAATGTCTTAATACTGAACGTTTCACTCTGCTAAAAGAAGATAATGTGTTTCAAAGTACAGAAGAGCCTGTGAGAGCTTGGTTGCAGTGCTTGTCCGGTGACAGCTGGCATCCCAAGACTTGCTTGTATGACCAGTGTCTGGCTTCCCAAATGTTGTTGTGATCTTGTCCCAAATGGCAGCCAGAAATTGCACAGTTGCCAGTTGGCTCTAGTGGAGAGGGCCTTTCATATTTGAAAGGTGTGAGCTCTCTCTGACTTTCTGTTAATTTTATGGTGCTACATGTCTGCTGTTAAAGAGGTTATTTAATAATTGAAGAATAGTAATAATTTCTTACAGGGTATTCACCATAACTTCTAGTGTAAATGTTAAACTTGATTCTTAAAAGGATAAAAGTTACTTATTTATTCTGACATGCTTGAAGTGTATAAGTAGTGAAATTACATCTGTTGTAGAGCTTTATTTTCCCTGAGACTTTATGTCATGTTCTATAGAAATATGCCCTATGGCTTGAAACATAAATTGTTATGAAATGGGGCTTTGAATCCTTTTTCTCTTGCATTTTCAATTTAATGTTTTGGAGGGACTGCCCTGTGGTCTCAGTTGCTACTGGGCCTGTATGTGATCCAAACCATTTGAATGAAGAACAGAAGAATGATTGAATTAGTCTTTGTTCCCAAAAAGGGAAGACTGGTTTGACACTAGATCCAAACGGGCACACAACACCCCTTTCAAAATCCCAGTTAGATTTGTAGGCATTAAAAAGGTGTCTATAATTCCTGTTTATTTCTGCTTCTTCGGGTGAGAATGCAGTAAATGTAGGCACATTCCAAGAATGTGTGTTTATGCACAGATGGATTAAATCTCTGTTAAATGTATTGTTTGTTGAGATAGAGCATAACTGTAAGATTAGTTCTTTACAATTTTGTCTATTTTATAGAGTCTGGAAATACTACTGAAGGTGCCTGATGTGAAATGAGAGCCTTATGTGTACAGCCTTTATTGGGATGGCATAAGCCATATATGTCTGTAAGGGGTAAATGAAACTGGTTTGTTGATACTTAGTATTTAAAGGGTAGCAGTGTGCTAAATTTACATACAAACTTTTTCCTCTGCATCCAAAACCCGTGGAGGCATTGGGAAATAACAGGTAGTGTAGAAAGGAATGGTGCGTGGGCGAGAGCTCCGTACCAAGGGAACTTCCTCCTCCTCCTCTTCCTTCCTTTCCCTTTCCCCACAATAGACTTCAGGTACAAGCCTGATGTTTTAGGTGCTTTATCCACCAAGACTGATTCTGTTTACTAAAATAGGAATTCTTCTGTTGTTCTTTAGCAGTAGTAACACTGACTCTTGTTTTGGGTTTGCTTTTTCAGACCTCCTTCTGGATGACCAATGTGTGTTTTAAGCAATTCTATCGGCACCTAAGTCTCCAACTTCCCACTCATTCCAGCTGGTAGCAACGTTTAATAATGCAAAAAGATCACAGTCCAGGATCACACAAACATTTCTCTTAAAACTTCCTAGATGATTGTAGTTGCTTTGGTTGTGTTCTATGCTAGCAGAAGCCTTTTCCAAGGTTTGCTGTTGACTCTAGAGCACCACATTCCCCGTTTCCTGGGAGCCTTGGGGGCTGGCAGCATGGGAAACTCGTGTGTTTGCCGCGACGACAGCGGAGCCGAGGACAACGCGGAATCTCAGGGCAGGCAAACGGAGAACAGCAGAGCTCACATCCCTGAAGCAAGAAGCCACCCAAGGGACCCTGTCCGTCCACCCAGGAGGGGTCGAGGGCCTCATGAACCCAGAAGGAAAAAACAGAATGTGGATGGGCTGGTACTTGACACACTGGCTGTAATTCGGACGTTGGTAGATAAGTAAGTACCTCCTCAAGGGATAATTCAACATGAGTGAAAATGTTCTTGTCTTCTCTCAAACTGTGGCTCCATCCTCTCACCGACCTACACCTGACCCTCCCTGAAGCAGCCGTCTGTTTCCGTCTGGAGGCTCGGGAGAGGAGCACCTTCCCTAGGTAATAGAAGTAGCTCCTGAGTGCCCAGGTACAGACTCTTCCAGGAGCTGAGGAGCTTTCTCACAGTTCCTGTATGGGCCTACACCCCTGTGGGATGAGAAGTGTGCTCAGTATTTCTTACCTGGCACAGATACACAGTTTAGGAAGCAATAAACACTCCAGAGTTTGGGAATTTCTGTCCTAAAAATCGGTTGTTGTGCAAGTTTTCTGTTTGCAGGCTGTATTTACTGCTTTGGAAATGGTTAAGCAAAACAGAGAGCTTTGATCTTTGTTAGCCTGGATAAACAGACTGAGATTTTCTTTCCAGTTACAAGTCTGACTACTTTTTAAAGATCACATGTTGTGACTGCCCAACTCACAATCCCAGTACTGCATTCCTTGCATGCTCAAAGCAGCCATTAAGGGTGTGTAGGATATTTATGGGTTCATCCTTTTTCTTTTTTTTTGGTTTTGTGTTGCTTTCTACAAAGCTTCAAAATGACCTTAAAAGTGATGGTTTAAGTAAGATCATCACCTTTTGGGTGAGGTGCAGGCTGGGAATTGGAAAGACCAGAACAGAAGGAAAAACACTATTCCAGCCTGGCAGCTGGAGTTTGAGTTTAAGGTGGATGAAGCTCAGAATAAGTGAGCCTTGATTCATATACCTGCATCAACTCTGGAATGTGCCTGCAGAGGAGGAGTTTGCCTTCCTTTTGTGTAATGCTGTAAATGGAAATACCAGGACTGATGTTCTTTGTGAACATTTAAATCTAAGATGTGTTTGTTTTCTTAACAGATTTTATTTTGTGGTCTGTTTTCAAATCGTTAAGTTAAAATCATGGCAAACGTTTTTGAAAGTCTCTGCCCAGTCTCACATGCCTTCCTCTTTCCCCCAAGTTCAGCTCCTTAAGCTGTTTCACAACACTTCTGTGCACGGTTGATCCTGTTCCTGTGGGTCTTGCAATCACTTTTGTAATCTTGTAAGCGCTTTCCTATGCTACTGAGGGACAATAAGTGTAGTCATTTCACTGCCCCTGGAGTCCTGTTTCTGACAAGTTCCTTAAGCTACTGTATTTTTATGGGGTTTTCTATACAGACTTTAGTGAAATACACTGTAATAAGCAATGAATAGTTGTTTTCCCTCTTTGCTATTTGTTGTTTTTTTCTTGAGGTTTGTTTTGTTGTTGTTGTTTGGCTTTACTAATCTCAAAGTTCTGACCTAAAACAACTGATTTTTTTTTTTTCTCATATCTAGAGACAGATGCTTTCTACAGGGAAAAGATTTAAGTTTAATTACCTAAACTCAGAAGGATAAGTTTTGAATTCTAGGCCTTGTATGAAGAGCTGCTTTGCAAATTAAGAAATTAGCAAAATCTGTCTTGTTTCAAAATGAGGAAGGTGTGTGCTGGAGGGCATGTTCGGAAATTAAGGGGTTAAAATGGCAAATCAGTGGGACAGGACTGTCCTTTGCTCAGTGCCAGTACTGCAAACACCTGCTACCCATGACAGCATCAGAAATCTTGCAGATAAAAATTTCATCCTTTTATACTGTAGCCTTTACTTGTATTTATGGTTGGGGGTTTTGTTTCTGTTTTTTCCTCCTTTCTTTGAATCTTTGTATCCTTTCTCCTGACATAATTCTGGCTACAGTACTGCACTTCTTTTTCCTGCTGGGGAGATTAGTTTCCAGAAGAAAGGTGATGATGCTTGGTGTTAAAAAAACAACCCAACTCTTTGTTTCAAGTGTTGTGGCAATATAAAAATGGGTTAAGCTTCACTTTAGCATTTTCTTGTGGAAATATTTAAGAATGTGTTCATTTTTTTGTTTTAAAAAAGGCATGCATTTACATCATATATATTTCATCAAAACGGATATTCTTCTCTTCTTTGATAATTAATCTCTGCAAACTAGGTAGTACTATTATCCCTATAATTAATGTCTGTTGAGATTTTCCACAATTTCTCTGTATTTTGCATTTCCAATTTCATTCCAGAGCTGTGTGATAGAAATTAAGTGTGGAACATAAAGTCTAAAGTTGGGGTTAGTTCACAGTGCCTAAAGTCCACTGAATAAAGTATTTTAGAACATGCTGCTGGATAAGCTTTTTCTGGACCTGGAGGTGCTTACTGAACAGGATTTTGGGATCTTGCTTTAGGTACTTTCAGTGGCAGTGCCTGTTCAGATACACAGATGTGTCCATAGCTTTGCATCCTTACTCCAGCAAACTGAACTGAGGTGCTGATCTACTGAACTTTTTGTGTTTTTCATGTTGGAAAGCGTATTGGGATAAATATTTTCTGCTAAACTGCCTTAACTATTTCTTTCAACAGCTCTTGCTTGAAGACTATGATGCTGTTATGTGGCTTCACTTTAAGTTTTGTGGATTGTTGTTGGTGTTTTTTTTTTTAATTTATATATTTGGCATAGAATTTCTGGGAAAAAATCCTGTTGAAGTGATGCCTCTTGTGCACTGCTCTGGGTTTGCTTCATGACCTCTGACTTGCAATCTCTCGTTATGTACTATGAGGAACCTGCTAATGAACAGCACCAAGCCTAAGCATTATGTTCAGCTTTTAGACACACAGATGTGGATCACAGTTTCACTTACCAGCTGTTGCAGATATGCAGATGTTGATACAGAGCCAGAGAGGCTCAAATCCCATCTGTGTTTCAGATCTGAAAATGGCATTAGCAACCTGCAGCATGTGTAACTTCCTTTTGTTAAATAGTTACTGGATTTGTTTTCTGTCTGTGCATTATCATTTTATTCAGTGTATTATGTTGACGATTGTGCATAAATTTTGACCTGTGTAATATCTCTTTCAGTGACCAGGAGCCTCCTTATTCAATGATCACGTTGCATGAAATGGCAGAAACAGGTATCAAGGCATTGTGTTGGGCATTTCAGTTGTGACTCCCAAGCAAAAGAAACCAAACGAACCCCAAACCCCTCTTTTCTTTGCAAAGAAAAATATCCACTGGCAGGATGTGTTAGGGCTTGCTGTAGCTTTGGGGATGTGGGATCCAGAACAAAGTTCTGCCCTTCAGAAGCTTCCCTGAGCTCGTTGCATTTGCCTGAGTGTTTTTGAACTCAGTTAAGCTTCCCATGTGAATTCTCCAGAAGCAGCCAACGGACGGCCACAAGCACATTGTGGTGGCATGAAACCATAACCCACAAAGGATGGCTGCTTGCAGCTCAGGCAGGAGCAACTTGTACGTGTACATAGACATGGGTTAAGCCTCTGTGCTCTGGTGTCGGCAAATAGCACCTTTTTTTTTTGGTTTGTGTTTTGCTGACCTTAGACTGTGCTTTATTGATGTATTTGTCCCAACCCTGCCCATAAGTGCTCCTGCAAGACAAACCATGGTTGTGCAAGGGCTGTTTTATCTTTGTTACAGTAAGAGAAATTCTCCCATCTTAAGACTCCTACCAAATTTCTGGTTTAGGTGAATTTTTATCTCTCTATTTAGTAGAGTTGGTACAGGTCTTAGGAAATACATTTCTGTTTTAAAATAAATTAGTCAAGCTGGTTAGATATTACAGCAATTCAATAAATGTTTTCCAGGGGAATGTGCTAACAGAACTCAAACCCCAATATGTTACTGTTGTGTTGTTGCCATTGAAGGGAGCGCTGCTCCTTCAGCCTCACTCGCCTGTATGCAGATACAGACTGTCTTTATTTTTAATTCTGAGGAAGCTACTTTCTTATAAGTACAAATTTGTTTATGAATAGTTTAACATCTTTGTGGATTGTTGTTTGCTTGCAAGTAAAAGCCCTTCTCATTCGACAGTGGGAGCTGTTCCTTAGGAAAACAAATGTTCTTTAGACCCGGAGGCATGAAACAAACTCAGTTTCTCTGAGGCTTGTATTGCTTGAGGGAACTCAGAGTGATCTGACTGTGATTAAAAGAAATATTTCGTCAGTGTCATTGTGGATGCAGCATTTAAGACTTAAGTGTTGACACTGGACACTGAACTCTTGATTATCACACTAGAACAAAATACTTGTCCATACCACCATGAGTATTCCTTCGTAATAGTAATGGGAACAAAAGGATGTTCTGGCCTTGGCAAGACTGTTCTCCAAACAGTAGAGGTGTTCATTATTACCCAAGCTGCTGTAAACTTTTTCCTTCTTGAATTTAAGCTTCTAAACTACTGCAAACTAAGACAGTGGTGTAAAAAGCAAACTGTTTTTCCTAGTGTCTGTAAGCTCCCTGGGTGATTTTGAGGATTTTTCAATTTAGATTTAGGGATGTATTTTGAACACTTCTGAGCTGTTAATTCTGAGCATTACTTCTGTTTTGTGGTTGACAGATGAAGGCTGGTTGGAAGTTGTCCAATCTTTAATTAGAGTTATTCCATTAGAAGATCCCCTGGGACCAGCTGTTATAACGCTACTCCTTGATGAATGTCCACTGCCAACAAAAGTGAGTCCAAAGCAAATGTGTTTATCTGTGGCTGAATGTCAGTTTTTCGTGGCTGCCACACCCATGATCTCTTCGGGTGGGTTTCACCGGTGATGCAAGGCTGATAGTTGTTCAGAAAATGGGTGTAACATACAACTTTGAGTTACTTGGGTAACTTGGTGTCTAAATGCTAATTAATGCTAGAAGCATTCCCAAAAACAAGGATAAATCTGGTCCATGGGGAGAGAAAGAGAGACATGTGGTCTTTGGCCGCTTTTCTTGCGGCCTCTCCTGCCATGTGGTACTTACACTGTGCAGGGAGGGTGTGCAGGTGCTGCAAAAGCTGCACAAGTTCTGCCCTTTTGTTCTCACCTTTGCAGAGCTGCATATTTACAAGTCACTTTTGAAATTGTTTCTGCCCTGCACATGAGGAATGCAACACAAGTGGGTGTGTTAAGCTAAACAAATGACATTTTTTTAACTGATACAAAATATCTATATGGGGTTTTGGCAAATAAGAATACTTTTGTTTTACTGTCCCCTGATCTGGTATTGGGTGGAAAGATGGCCTGAGGTGTTCGTACTGTGTTGGTGCAGGTGTGTTAGTGACAGCCTCAAGTGTTCTAGATGCTAAAATATAATGTTTCTGCAGAGAACTTGTCTGTCTTCAAATGTTTGTCAGGAACTCATTTCTTCAGAAATTGATCACATCATTGCAGCTTTCATTTCTCATGCTCCTGATGCTACCAATTTTAGTTTTCCATTGGTGGTGGTAGGGATATAAAAAAACAGTTTCATGAGTGGCTGGAAAATTGGTCAAGCTCTTGAGCTACCTGAAGAGGGTTTGTTTCCTCTAGGCTATTGATTAAAGTCATCTGAGACTTTTGAACATGAGGATTGTATTATGACTGCAGAGTTATTTTGAAAACAAAGCTATGACTAGAAACTTTGCTTTAAAAAAGAAATCAGGAAATGGAGACCGCTGCCAATGCATCATATGAGGAGTGATTTTGGATTTTTTTTTTGTTTGGCTATACAATGTACTTGGCAATCAAATAATTTGTTTTTCAAAAGCTACATGACTTTTATTTGGGTACTTTAAGGAGTTTGCTGTAAAATAGTTGACCTTGTCAAGACAAAAGGAATGAGGTGCCTGTTTTTTCTGGGATGCACAGAGGTTTTCCTGTGTAGTCTCTGTACAGCACAAGGAGCTGCAGCTGTGGGGTCTGCTGGCCACATGCAGTTTAGTAAAGTGTGTGCTGCTGTTGACTTTATTTCTATACAGGATAAGTTTTAAGGTTTTTGTCTTAAGGATTTTAAGTCAGTGCCCCACTTCCATGACCGCTGGGGAACAGCAGCAGGCTGTATTTCATTTTCTGTTATTGCAGGCTATAAAGTGCATAAAGTTAAAATGGCAATGCAGTAAACTGTTTATTCTATAAAGTCTTTATTTAACTCAAAATAGTTGATCTCTGACAGTTCTAATAATGGCTAAAAGCAGTATCAGAGTATGTCAAAAGTCTAATTTTAGTGAGTCTTTTCCATCCCAAGTCTGTAGCTCAGTCATTCTTTCTTCTTTCTCTGTTCTTTCCACTTAGCTCAGTCCTGTTCATCAGTTCTGTTTTTGTGGCTTTCCTTTTAAGAACATAACTACTTTTCAGTGTGATCTCTGTACAGACCTCAGACTCTAACACAGTCAACTGATCTGAGTGTGGCTCAGAACACAGTCCAGAAAAACACATCTATTCAACTTGAGCAGTGCTCATTTTTCCTCCAAATGGCTGCTGATGACTTCAATATGAACAGTTCTTCTATTTTAATTAGATCCTTGCATGAGATTATGCAGTTCCAATCTGAATCAGCTGAAACTTTCATGAAGTCTGGAGAGTTGAGGAGGATTGGGAGCTTTTCAGGGTGGGGTTCTCCCTGTGGGATGACTTGTTCTGGCTCCGGATTAACCCTTAACTACCCTGAAAATGTAGAGTATGCTCTAGACCTATCTTGAATTTTATACTGTACTGCCTGAACAAAGCAAATCAAAGCATGGCATTTTAGATTTATTACCCTCATTGGTTACTTCCTAAATCTGTGTGACTACAGAAAACCATTTAGGCTCTCAAGAATACAGTTTACGATGTCCTGTAAAACTGACAGCATCCTAAATTTATGATGGGAATGTGGGCTTTTGGGGGGGGGGCGATGTGTCTCTCTAGTCCTGAGTTCTAAAATTTGAAACAGTCCTTTCCTTTTGGAAATGATGTGAGTTTTAGGACAGTGGAAACAGATCAGATGGCAGTGGTGCCATGTGTGCTGATTGATTCCTGTTGCTATAGGGAGCAACAGGTATGTCCAAAAGTATGAGCAAAAGTATGTCCAAAAGTGTCCTGAGCTGTTGATCATAGCAATGACCAACAATCTTACGACTCTTGGGTCCATTGAACTTCTCATCTGTTCTTTATTATCTTCTTATCTTAGAAGATAACCACCCCATGCTGTCTGTAATGTGACACTGACTTTAGTAATGTAGTGCATAAACAATCTGTTGTACTATACTGAATTAGGGGGAAACTATCTGTCAGTAATGTTGAAGAGATTCCTGATTTTTCTTTTGCAGGACGCATTACAAAAGTTAACTGAAATACTAAACTTAAGTGGAGCTGCTGCTTGCCAGGATGCCTGTCACCCTGCCAGGCACCGGAATACGACTGCAGTGCTCGGCTGCTTGGCAGAGAAGTTGGCAGGTAAAGCCCTGGGGTTCTCCTCACAGCTGCCATTGGGCTCTCTGCAGCACCTTCTGCTTTAGCACCCATCATGCAAACTGGGGCAAAAGTGTTTCCTTGGAATTGAATAGTGTTCTGCATCGAGGGGGTACCAGGCATGACAGAATGTGGTTGATTCAAAGGTCTGAATGAGCCATTCACAAATCCTTCTGATGCGTGGTTGGTGATTGAGGATCACTGTTTGTTTGTGGTATTTTGCCTTAGCACTGGTAATCACTCCCTTCTGAGTCCCACTCTGACTGTGAATTACTGAGGACACATTCTCAGTAGGCAGGAGTATCAATTTAGTGGTCTCGGTGGCTGTATAGAAGTAAAAAAGAAATAGGCTTTTTCCAACAGACATGTCTTGTTCTATTGTAGTTAACTGAAAAGATTCTCTTCTGTGTTGCTTAAAAGAAAATTGCTGAGATTCTATTTTAAGGTGATTTTTCATACAGAATTTTTATTCCCTGTCATTCCTAGTACCCTGTTGCAAATGATGATTAAGTTTCCTTCCTGCTGATGATCTGTCTTGTATCTAGTTTTTCTGCTCCTTTTCTGAAAGTGGAGAGGAAATAGAGGAAAAAAGGGATTGTCCGGTGTCACCTAACAGTTATTAAAACCCAGTTACTGTGGTTTTGTCAAAAAACAAGTAAAGAACAAGGCCTGGAAGTATTTTTGTACTGTAATACCTCTACCCTATTATACTAAGTCAAAATGAGATACTGTATCTGTTTCCATCTTGGTGGACACAGATCTCATTGTGTCAGCTCAGGCAACAAATCTGTTAATGCAGTGTTGGAACCCACTGCAATTTGTTAAGAGTTTGTAGATGCCAGAGTTTGATTCCCTCATGTCTCTCTTGATTAAGTGGACAGTATTCAGGGCTTTTCCATTTTAAATTGGCTGCTAGCTATGGTGCTGCTGCAAACTGTATAATTAACTATCAAGTTGGCTGTATCAGATGCTCAGTTTTGCTTATTTTGGGCTACTGATAAATGGAGCTTGTCTTGACATGTTGACTCTGTAAGTAAAGGGGAGACAGTCTTGAAAGTAATGAGCGTGAAGTGCTAAGTGGAGGCTGCTGGAGTCTTGTTGCAAAATCTCAGAAGCGTGGCTGGAACTCTGTATCCACTTACAGCAGTGAACTGGAATGTAACGTGCCAGTAACTGTGTAATTATTAAATGTGCAGCAAGTATTTTACTGGGAACAATGATAATTGTTCTATATTACAGTTTTGCTTTGCTGTGAAGTTCTTGGATGTTCTTTAATTTGTTACCTTGTGTTTAAAAGATCTGCGGTCATGGGTATGTGGTAGTTCCCATGGATGGATTTAATTCCTAATGTTCTTGCAGGTCCTGCAAGCATAGGCTTACTTAGCCCAGGCATATTGGAGTATTTACTTCACAGCTTGGTAAGCGTCTTTGATCTTTTTGTATGTATCCATACATAGCAATTATAATGCAATTTTCTTTTAATTATTGTGGAAAGTTAGTTATGTCTGCTAAATATTGGCAGTGTATGTTACAGTAAGCTGAGATTCCAGAGTCTGTGGGATCTGCATCTTTGGAGATAATTAGAAGTCAATGGAACGAGGCTCTGGGTAGCCTGATCTATGTGAACCAGCCCTCCACAGGAGGGTGGAATACAGGATCTTTGGGGGCTCCTTTGAACCTAAAACATTCTGTGACACTCACAGCTCTTCCTGTCCATTTCTGCTGGGTATTTATTAAATAACTTTTTCTTACTGCCCACATTTAGAACTTCCAGTCCCACCCGACAGTGATGCTTTTTGCACTAATAGCACTGGAGAAGTTTGCACAAACAAGTAAGTATTGGCCTGGTACTGCTCTTAACAGCCACACTGTGGCTTCTGCTGCATGAATGTCACTTGCTCTACCTGATCATTTGTGAGCATGAGAGACTGGATTGGTATTTATTGCTTTAGTGACATCCCCCTACCCCTCAAAACCCTTGAGACACTTGCTGAAACTTATTTTCCCTGTTAGAAATTGCTATAGAAGGACTTGTGACATGAGGCCTTTGTCACTGACATAAATCTGTATTAAACAGTTAGAATTGGGAGTTTGTAGGCAAGAAAAAATATTTTTTGCTTTAATGACACCCTCACCCACAAACCCTCAAGAGATTTGCTGAAAGTCAGTGCTTCTCATCTTAGAAATTACTACAATGTGACTTATGAGATGAGACCTTTGTTACTTCAAAGGAAATAAATCAGTATTGGAGAGATGGAGAACAGCCATGATCTGTCTCTTGATGATGCAGCTCGATGCTGAGAAGTGGTAAATCTGAATGAAGATAATTCCACATCTGCTTGGGGAAAGAATTTCCTGCTGTTTGTAATACTGAGGTGTAAATGTGTGTAAGGAGTTCTGCATTTGTAGGATGTTACTATTTTTAACCGAATTTATCCCTAACTTATAGCAATTATTCTTTTTGCTCTTAAATTGCAGGTGAAAATAAAATGACAGTTTCTGAATCATGCATTAGTGACCAACTGATCTTGCTGGAGAAATGGACAGATAATCCAGACTACTTAAAACGCCAGGTTGGATTCTGTGCCCAGTGGAGTTTAGACAATCTGTGTAGGTATAATAAAGGGATGGATTAATTTAATGTTAATCACTTCTCCAGAGAAATGGAGGACTTCTTTGTGGTTTTATATGAGCACTTAGTATACCTGGCTGCACTTGTAATATCTCCTTAAAAAAGGAAACAAGACCAAAAAAAAAAAAAAAACCAACAAATATATCCAGGGTAATTACATGGAAAGAAAATTCTGGCAAGGAAAATGTTTTTGAAAGGAAGTGGTTTGTACTCTGTGAGTTGGAGCTGCAATGAAAATTCTTCTTTGCACCAATTTCCTGTAAGCCACACTTCAGCAAATGTGCTGAGTGGCTCAGCAGTGCAGCTCTGTCTCTGTGGAACAGCTGCATTGCTGACATGTCCTGGTGACTGTCACTCCTCTGGTCATTCCCCAGCAGTGCACAGGCTTAAAGAATCACTAAAGACTTGTTAAATAATGATACTTCTTGATTTTTGTCATCAAAAGCGAAAAGTGTTTGGCAAAGCACTTGCCTAGGTCTATCTTTTGGATGACTAAAAATCACTGAATTTGCTTGTTTAGTTGTGATTTCAAGGGTGCATTAGAAACTACAAGGGCAGCAACTCTAATGCCCTTGTAGTTTCTAATGCCTTTCAGATAAATTTGGGTAAAAGGTCTCTTGGGCTTTATGGGGCTTTTGTCAGCTTATGAAAAGCCAATGTCAGCTGTGTCTAGTAAATGTCTCTGTAAGTGTTGCAGCAAGTTTGGGTTATATGATGGGTCCTAAGATAAGATTTTTGATTTGTAAATTAACATGTATGTGTCAGCAATTTGACACCTGGCAAGAGAAATGCTCCTGATCCTTCCATGTGGAAAGGGCAAGCAGGGAGACAGAGAGCTGCTTTGGCTCAGTTCAAGCTAATCACCTAAAAATGAGAGAGTAAAAACCTTTAAATGCTTGTTTTCCCTTCTTCCCTGTCCCCAAATCTGTTCCACTGTGATGAATCAGAAAAACTCTCCCAGCTGAATATACAAATACAATGGTAAATCCTGAAATAGAGGCATCTTGGTGTGAACTTGGATTCCTTCCATTTGCCTGTGGGTTTCCTGCAAGTAGTAATTAGATTGTGGGAGCTCTAGTCAGAGGCACAGGTCGTGCTTTCATGTTTAGAGGGTATTTAACACACAGTGTATTGGAAGCTGCTCTCATGCAGGCAAAATGTCAATATTTCAGTTATGCCAGAAATTACTTGGATCCTAGAGAGATTGATTATCAGTGTATGAAATGCTTAAAATCAAGTTTTGCGGCAGCAGGAACTAAAACTGGTTTTATTTTGCAGTTTTAAAAGAAGGCAGGCAGTTTACATACGAGAAGGTTGACTTGACCAACATTAGGGCTATGCTGAACAGTAACGATGTCAGCGAATACCTGAAGATCTCACCACATGGATTAGAGGTAGGATATTGTTTCATGATTTTAACCTGAAAAAGACTGAAGAAAAAGGCAGGTTTTAACTATTTTGCTTTGCTACTTCTCCTGTAATTTTCTAGAATGAATCCCGAGTTCTCTGCCAGCTTTGTAGAGAAATTTACTTTGTCATCAGAGGGTTGTAACATCCCCACACTGATCTCAATTGTAGGAACATTCACCCTAAAGTAACACCCCTATCTCCAAAACCTCAGAGAAGTGAGGAGGATGCTTAAGAGTCAGCTGACTTTTCACTTACTTTGTGAACAATTTTAGTCAAAATATCATTCTGTTGTTTGTCCTGTCTAGTCTTGAAAAGCTCATAGCAGTCAGATTTTTGTCTTGGTCACGTGAGGTTTTTTTCCCCTCTGTAACTCCTTCTAAAAACTTGTTTGACGACTTAGAGATGATTTTTTATGAATTAACATTGAATGCCTCCATGCCCTTCATACCAAGAATCAGCTTATAACCAATGATTTAGATTTTCTTATCTTGGTTGTCTTAGTCTTTAAATCTTTAAATTGTTTCTGTCAACTTTCTACTTTTCTTTTGCCTATGGCTTAACCACTGAAAAATTTTCAGCCTTGCCCACTCACAGTTTGTGTGACAACTACTGCTATAAAGAGAGGTGACTTTCTGTCTGAAGTGCCTCTAAAATTATGTTGGTATATTCTTAGATGCAAGAAACTTGATCCAGGGAAGAAAGGGGTTTGTTTGAATGCTAATTTTATAGACACTGAATTTTTGTTTGGTGTTGGTAGGCGCGATGTGATGCTTCATCCTTTGAAAGTGTAAGATGCACATTCTGTGTCGATTCTGGAGTCTGGTACTATGAAGTTACAGTCGTTACTTCAGGAGTGATGCAGATAGGATGGGCTACCAAAGACAGCAAATTTCTCAACCATGTGAGTACCTGTAATGTCATTGAGCTGATGATGTAACATCAGTATTTTCCTTCTTACAACATCTATGAAAATAGCTCTGGTTATTCTGTGGTAGCAACTGAGCACTTGTTTGTTTCCTTCAATGTTTCTGTGCATCCATGAAGCTGTTTTTGCTGAATTTGGTGGTCCAAGAGAAGTCAGCATTGTCATTGCTCCAGACTGACACTGTTTACACAAGTTGTGCAGAGCTTCAGCAGTGACAACGTGTTATCTGCTTGCTGTTGTCTGGAAGCTGTAGGGAACTTACTTCTCATTTCTTGGAGCTTAATCTTAGAAATTCTTTAGATAATGTTAGTTACTGTCTGTTTGGACGTAAACAATAAGCCACTAGGAACAGCAGTTTATCATGCACTGTCTTTTACACAGGTCAGCAAGCAGCCATTTGATTACCCTTGTTAATACATTTTCATATTAGATTAACTTCCACAAGGGAAAACACTTAAATTCGCTCTGGGATAACATGGTATCATTGGACTTGCTGGTAGCAACATTATGGTAGAGTTTGGGAATGCAAAACCTTCTTTTTAATTAAAAATAAGGATTACAGAAAGATTAAATCCTCTACCTTCTTGTCTTTTCCTGAGAGTACAGAACAAGTACACTGTCTTATTTTAGTTTGTTTTGCTGTCCTTCTCATCCAGATAATTTTGTATCATATTCTTAGTTCTAAGTATTCTTCTTCCTACTATTTACTTTTAAGATTATGTACTTGCTAGCATTAAAGCAAAATATGCCATGTGCACATGAAGTCCATGCATAGTAAATCATTGTAGAGATGTTACTAGGTCTTCTTTCTTCTTAAATCTTCCTGGTAACTCTGTATGACTGTCAGAAATTTTGTATGCTTTTTATGCTATAGTATAACTTGTTTCAGTATTTCTATAATAAGAAAGCATAATGGTTACTACCCAAAAAACTTGTCTACTTCAGCTTAAGAGTTAAGTTTCCGTATTATCAGCCTTCCAAATGACCATTAAAGTTCATTGAAGTGCAAGCTAGAATTTTAGGACAAAAGGTGTGTTAGGCCTAGCCTAGTGCTGAGAATGGAAACAGTGCTGGGATTTTAAGTTCACACTTTACTGGCTGAGCTTGAGTAAGAAATTCACCTGTAGCCCTTCTTTATTGTTGTAGTTGCATGGCTTTTGGTTCCTACTTGGAATTTAATTTTGGAGAAGAGTTATATATTTACTGTAGAGATAAGCAGTTAAAACTGCTCATTTCTGATTATTATAGAAAAAGTCATTCTACAGCTGAGTCAAATACAGAAGCTAATATGAAGATAGGCCAAATACATACATGTGAGTAAATATTGATTGTGGGGGTATGAGAGAAATACATTAAGGACATTAAACAAACACCAGTGGCAAGAAACCCAATAGGAATGGAAGAGTGGCTTCTCTCACCATTTAGCTTAATTATTCCTGTGAGTTCAGAGGTCTTGCTCCATTTTTTCTAATTATTCATGGAAATAGCATTGTCTTTTGCTGGTGTATAACATGCACATATCTCTCTGTCACATCCAAAGTCCAGTCCCACATTTTTAGCGTGGAATTGAAGTGTGATTTAAAGAAAAAAATAAATAAACCACACACAAAAGAGAAAAAAACGCCAACCAAATAAAAATACCATGCAGAAAAAAATACCGTGTAGACATTGAGTGTAACAGAAACTGTTTGAAATAAAAGGCCATGTGTCTGCCTTTAGACTGCTAAGAGGCTTAAAAGATTTTTTTTTTCCCCACTTACTGTTAAGGAGCTTGGTGTATGTGCATTTTTCTGAGTGCATCCTGCACAAGGTATGAAAATGAGAGATGTCACATCTCTGAGCAGGATGATTTTTCTGTTGCTGCAGCTGTTTTGCTGGTGGCCAAATGCTGCTGTTATTTAAGTTCACCAGGTGTGTACCTGAAATACAGGGATATTATCTTCTGGGTATGTCACAAACACAGGCCTCAGAAGCCATATGGTCTTTATTTACAGCATGTGTAACAAAAAGACTAGTCCTAAATATGACATTAAACACCCATTAGCTGGGCTTAGCTTTAATTTGGGACATGGGAGGCTTGTGTAATCAGGTGCTGTCTGGTATTTGCACTGCAGACAAACCATGCTGAGCACGAGGAAGTTGCTTACCTTCCATAATGCTTTTGGGTTTCATGGTTGGGCTCTGCTACATGACAGATTTTTCTTCCACTCTGAAACTCTTAGTTTTGTGTTTGCCTTGACACTTAGGACTATCACTTGATAATGTTTTCACAATTCAAGGGAGGCTGGCACTGAAAGGGACACAATATGCAACAAATTTGGTGGAGGGGCTGCGTGTTTGTTCTCTTTCTGTGTACTGTGGGTTCTGGTTGCACGTGGGTGTCTTGTGAGGGAAGGTCTTACAAGTTTGGTACTGGGACTTAAGAGAGTGGTTATGATTCTGTGGTGACTTTTTACGATGGAAAAATTTAGCCTATTTGGATACTAGCCTTCTGAGTTTTAAATACTTTAACAGACAGGAGTGATTTGAGGTCACAGATAATGGAAAACATTTTGGAAGCAATGTCCCCTTCTGCCTTCCTCCTCACCCAAACAAATTCCTTTTTGATGTGAAAATGAAACTAAGACTAGTTTAAAAAAAAAAACAAACTACCTTCATGGGGGAGGGAGAAACCCTTCCTGCTCTTGGAAGAGTGCTTTAGGTGAATGAAAATACACTTTAGCCCTCAGAGTAAGGAATGGCTGCAGGCTGAAATGTTTTACTGTCTCTAAAGGAAGGTTACGGCATCGGGGACGACGAATACTCCTGTGCATACGATGGCTGCCGGCAGCTGATCTGGTATAATGCCAGAAGTAAACCACATTCCCATCCCTGTTGGAAAGAAGGTATTCAGTCTATCTTCTGCTCTTTATCCTAACTGGATTTCTGCACAGGATTTTTTCCCCTTGCAGGTGTCTGTTCATAGGTGTTAACAGAGCAGTTACTGCCCATTCTGATGATCGTAAAAATTACTGTGTCTTTAACAGTGGTTTAAATGTGCAGAGTGAGCACTACAGTCTTGTTCCCCAGTCTATGAGAAGAGAATCTTGTTGGTTAAATGCTTTTTCTTTTCAAATGCAGAGTACAAATCATAGCACTAATTAATATCGGACATTTAATCATTAGACTTTTTTCCAGATGTTTGTAGTCATACACAACAGGGTTGAAATCTTCCTTTCTGGGTTGAAAGAGTTGTTTTAGAGAAAGGAAAAAACCTTGATCTCTGAGTTAGACTTTTTTTTTTCTTTTTTAAGGAGGAGTTGCACTGTCTTGCTTACTTTAAATTCTTGGATAACTGCTTGGACAGCAAAGTTCTGTTCTTGATCTCAGCTTTGAAGTCTTGGTAGGATTCTGTGCATGCCATGCTTGTGTGAACTGTGCCGCCTTCTCTTCTATTAAAATTTTCCCCCAAGGATGGCTAAATTAAAACACCTCTTAAAAATAAATAGCACAAGCATATTGGAAATTTGTCCTCAGAACACCCAATTGCTAAAGTCTATCTTCAACAGGTGTAAAATAGCCAAAGGAGTGACAGAGTGCAGCTTTCTTCTGGCTTTGGCAAATACTCTGCAATACTTCTAAAACTATGTAGTATTAATGCTCTGGCAGACTAAAATACTTTAATTTTTTACTATTTTCTCCTGGTTTTTTTTTTGGTTTGGTTTTTGGGGTTTTTTAGTTACTGTCTGTATCAATGTTTCTTCTTTTGTGCTTTTGCAAACAGTTCCTTTTAAGTAAAACAACTCACAGTGACATATGTGGGACTTGAAACAATAACTGTTTCAGCTGTTGGCATTTAACAGAAGTGAAATCTTTAAATTATTTTTGTTTTGCATGTAAGGAGACACAATAGGATTTCTACTAGACTTGCAAGAAAAGCAAATGATCTTCTATTTAAATGGAAACCAGCTTCCTGCTGAGAAGCAAGTATTTTCATCTGCTGTGTAAGTATCTGCTCGTTTGGAAGGACATGACCTCTGTGGATAATTGTTTCAATTATATGAAGAGTTTCCAATTTGAGATGTAAATTCATATTTACTTACCTTGAAGCCATCATTAAGCAAGTTTCCCAGTTGAAAGTTGCTTAGAAATCAGTAAGGGTATAATTTTACAGGTGGATTTCAGGGTCCAAAATAAATACTTTGGACTTCGAAAGGTAGGCTTAACTCAATGTTTTCTCCTGTGAAATTAGCATAGCATTAAAATAGAATGAGACTGTGACAAAGATGAACAATTTTCTGTTGCTTGAGGAATTTTTGACCTTCTGAAAAAGAAAGCCTATCCTGTAAATGAAGGGTGCTTGTTAACTGACTGCCGTGCACTGGGGCCAGCTCCTGGAGTAACACATTGAATATTCATCAGGAGATGTCTCTTGGTAGCATTGCAGGCAGGTGTTAGGCTCCTTTTGCCAACTCTTGTTAAAATTAACACATGGTTAACTCCTCTAACTCTCATAGGGAAATTCAGCCTTTTACTTCTGAAAAGATTAGCTGGTGTAATACTTGAGAAAGCAGCTTCCTATGCAGTTCAATTAAACATTACAGTACTTTGTAAATAAATCCTACTGTGCTAATAATTTCATCCATTGAGGTTTTTCTCCTCAAAGTTCAAGATGCAGTCAAGAGTAGTTCAGTTTAAATACTTGCTGAGTATCTTCTTTATTCAGCTTTCAGTGCTCTGTTCTTCAAGTATGTAATTGATAAACTTGAGTATTTGTTAGAACTTGGGGTGTTACTGAACTTAGGCCCTTTCAGTAAATTCGAAAGAGGTGATAGTTGTGGTTTTCAAAGTGTGACTAATCCTAGTTGTAGAGTAGGCAGCCTTTATTGGCTGACTCAGTAGGAAATTCAGATAAATCCTGATAGTAAATTCAAGAGCTGAGAACTAAACGAGGTAAGCATGTGCAGCTGCAGCTTGATGTTCTCCCACTTAGCTGCAAAACACTGGTATTAAACTTGTCTCTGTCTCGGGGTATATTTTTATATGGTAATAGTAACATGTCTGGAAAGCTCTGCTATTATTTAAGTAACTCTAAAATGTCTGTTCATCACGTTGCAGATCTGGGTTTTTTGCTGCAGCAAGTTTCATGTCCTATCAACAATGTGAGTTCAACTTTGGGGCAAAACCCTTCAAGTACCCACCACCAATGAAGTTTAGTACTTTCAATGATCATGCTTTTCTGACAGCAGAAGAGAAAATCATTTTGCCCAGGTAATCCTCCTGTCTACCTTGTGTGTTTGCATGCAGAGAAATAAAATGCTTCCCGTCTTTGCAAGAGTTGCAAAGTCTTGCCTCGTACTCAGCAAAATTAATTCCTTACGGGGTTGTACTTCCATAGATCTCTTTTCTAAAAGGATGAGACAATAGGCTCCAGTGCAATGTCATCAGTAGGGCAGGAGATATGCAACCAAAATCCATGAAATTTAAATATTTTTTGTAATATTAAGCTATGTTAAAATTAACTAGTACCACCCAGTAAGTTGGTTTTAGTAAAAGAACCTTCTGCCATCTAAGAATGATTAGGTTGATTGCAAAGGTATAGTCTTAATTAAAAAAAGATGTCCTATTTAAAATTGACCTAATTTGTGGTGTTGGCAGCATGGAGGTGCTGAATGATTGTGAGTCTTGAAATTGTCCTTTTCTGATCCAGATGAAAATTTCCCCATTTGTGACTGATTCATAGTACTGACAAAGGTTATTCAAATTTAGAAGTGTTTTCCCACCTAAATATAATTCAAACCAGATAGAAACAGGTTTGAATACATTCTTCTTTAGCTTTTTGCCAAATTTCTGGCAGGAATGGAAACTAATACCTTATCTGCTTTAAGTTATTAGTAATAAAATAACTTACTGGAACACAAACAGTAACAGTATACAGTGTAATCTGGAATGTGGTGTACCCTAGATTTCCAGCTTTGTCTGAAGATGGCCCTCAGACTGGTGCTGATGTATGTGATTGAAATAATCTTAGGTTGCAACTAACAAATGGGGACAAGGTCATTGGAAGGGGTGCCCCTGGCTGTAACAAAAGTCAGGGACCTGTTTTGAATTATCTAGCTCTGATCAAGTGTACTTGAGGTACTTAAGTATCTTAGTGTTTAAAAAGAAAAATAAAAAAACCCCTTACTCCTGGTTTGGAGTCACACATTGACAAAGTTTGAGGCTTGGGATATTGTATTTATGCAGAGAAAATCAAATGCATCTTGCAAGACCATTTTGTGCTTACATACACCCAGAGTAAATTATTCTTGCTTGTGACTGCAGGTGCTTTAAGTGAGAGTCTGATTTAATCTTCAAGGTGATCTGTTAGGTACAAATTTGTCACCCTCCCTTTTTAAATTCAGTGTTCTTCTGTCTTGGTAGTGTCCTACGGTAGGTGAAGGGTTTGCAGTTTGTAGCTGATGATCAGATGGGATTGATGTTGTTCTGGCACTGCTCTTGCAGTGTTCAGGCAATGTCTGTGAGAGCTGTTACATGGTTGTGCCAAAAGATGAGAGACACACTGGGGGAAACTGGTTTCCTGTTGATGCCTGACTGGTGAAACTTGGCCTCCTCTGTTACAGACTATTTATTATGCAATAGCACTGAAAGGCTCCATTCAAGGTTGGACACTTGTTCTTTGTGTAAACAAAGATCATCCTTGCCCTACAGCCTGAACTGCTTGGTAGTGATAAACCAATCCTAAACTGAAAGATAGCTTTGATCATCTTAAAAGCGATAGGAAATAAGGCGAGGGCCTATATGAGTGGACCCTAATTATCCATCACAGGATTTAACATAAACTCATGTGGAGTTGTGCTGAATTTAGTGCATCTGGTGTTGGGGCAAGACACATCACCCTGCCATTGAACAGTTTTGATGGGTGGTGTGTGTGTGTTCCTGATGGGAAATAAGATATTTCATCAAATGAAGGATTTTTATCTGTTTACTCTCCCTTCTGGCTGTTGCCATACTGGGCTGTTGATTTAATTTTCAATTTTCATTCTTTTAAAGTGTGTTAGAGCATTATAGGGGTTTTGTATATTGTTGATACATGGGTTTGTGAGGTTTACTTATTTGGGGGTTTTTTTTAACTCCTAAAAGTACCCAGGTACAAAAGAACAATTTCTTTTTTAGTGTTAAGCTGTGGGAACTAGGAGAATTTTTATTTAATACCCTCTTTGTCCCTTTGTGACAGACCAGAATAGGGAATCAAAGACTGTTTTGCACGTCTCTGGGTGTGTTAAGCCTTTTTTTGTGGGAAGTTGTGATCGATGTTTATCAGCAGTGTGGTGTAGCACAGGCAAGTGTTGTGTTGGCCTTGGTGCAATACTCAGAATAGTTTTGAATCTATTGCTTTGAGTCAAAGTAATGTTTGGGGCGCTCTCTCTCTTCAGACACAGACGCCTGGCTTTGTTGAAGCAAGTGAGTATCAGAGAGAATTGCTGCACACTTTGCTGTGATGAAGTAGCAGACACAGAACTCAGGCCGTGTGGACACAGGTAAAACCTTAGAAACTACCCAAAACCAAAGAAAAACAGGACAATGTGTGTTGCTATTCAGCTTAGATGAGGCCATATGCAGTCGCTGCTCATCTTGATTTACTCCCCAGCATAAAGGAAATAACTTCCCCTCCTTTTAAGGATGTGATACGTAGTGGTTAAACATAGTATTCCCACTGTTCCCCTCACCCTAGACCTGAGCAGATTGAATCCCTAATTGTGTGTGTATTTGGGGAAGTACTGAGGCTACATCTGTGTGCTACCCTGGGCTACTGAGTCTTAATTCCCTGATGTCAAAGGCTTTACTGATTAGTAGTTGATACTGGTGCTGTGAAATCCAGATCATGTGAGGAGTGCAGAAAATTCATAATATACTGAAATACTCATTAAATGTTCAACAGCTGGATTGTCTCAAGACACAAACTCCTCTAAAAGCTAAAAATGGGACAGCAGTACAAGTTACACCATAATAGCACTTTCCTGCCTTTAAGCAGCCTACTAGGAAATGAATCCAGTTAAGTCCAATTCCTTAGGGTTTTTAGAGCACTCATGGAAAGAGTCTTGCCATGTGTCTAGATGCTGGAAAGTTGAAAAGAGATGTGCCTGGTATGTGTCAACAAGAAGTGAAGTTTCCAGCAGGGCACTGGGGCTGCTGCTCTCCAGAGCAGATTAACAAGCACAGGGAAGTGGGATCCCGACCAACTGCAGGAGCAGCTGCAGGTCTGGGAGATGCTGAGCAGGAGGAGCTCCTCTCAAAGCCTGTAAATGGATCCACAACACCTGACTTGCAATACCTAATCTCCACATTGAGGGACTTAACTTGCCTGTGTCTCTGGCAGGCTGACTAAACTGCTTAGTGCTTCACTATTTTGTTGTTGTTGTTTAGTTTTTCATACTGTAAATGCAGGCTTTAACTGATTTTTCTTCTCCTTCAGTGACCTGTGCATGGAGTGTGCCTTGCAACTGGAGACCTGCCCTTTGTGTCGACAGGAAATACAAACCCGAGTCAGACAGATCTCTCACATTTCATGACACATGTGGAGAAATACCACAGACTTGTTTTTAATGAACTCCAACCAATACTGAAAGGGGAAAGCATCTCTAACCAATCTTTATGCACATAGAACCATAGCCACGGCCAGATTCCATGCTAACCTGTAATCTGTTTATCTTAAAACCGAAATCTTTAATAAGCTATTTCCAGCTGCCAGCAATGGGAGCTGGTTTCAGCAGTCAGGAGCTATGGCTATTGGTTCCTCCGAGCAAGAGCAGAGGGAGTTGTCTCTTCTCCCCCCTTTCCTTCTCGCCTGTCGCAAGTGCTGAAAAAATTTGCACTGGAAATACACATACAATGCATTTTAGAAAAGAAGAGAAAATAAGTATCTCCTAAAACAGGGCCGTGCTGTCTTGTGCTTGAAAGTCTCTATTTTTGGCAGAAGTCAGTACTGAAAAGAGAATGCCAATGTTTTCCTGTTTAATGTAGCCTCCTGCTGGTCAGAGACTCTATTTTCCAACAGTGGATATTAAACTGCTCAAAGACTGAATCTGTACACAGACTGATTTGAAAAGACAGTGTGGAGACTGTAGAGAAACTCACAGGTTTTAATAACTTGGTGATTCCAAAGAATGTTCTGATTTGTTTTTAAACGTTAAAAGATCGGTGGTATTTTCAAGTACATAGCGTTTCTGATGCTTTTAACTTCCGTACCCACGTTTTTTTGTGAGGTTATAATTTTCAGGAGGTATTCTTAACTAATTATAATGCTGGACTGGAATTAATTTGATATTCTGGGTATTTTTTAAGGTATCATCGAACATCTTTTTTAATCAGTGTTGTTTTTCAAAGTTAGCTCAATTTTTCCAAAGTGAATATATCTCAAAATATTAGAGGAGAATTCTGGGCCAGTTTATTTAAAACAAGGTTATTTGGATAGCAATTTCAGTCTTATTCTTAACTCCTTAAAAATGCACCTTGCTTGCCACGTGTCAGTCCTGCTCTGAGCAGGTTTAGGGCCACACTTCCTATTTTTGGTAGGGATCATACAGTGGGAATCTCTGCTCCACTTTAATTACACATTTGTGATGTTTGTATGTTATGGATGCACTTCAGCAGGCAGCTCTTGACTTTTACTAGGTTTCTACAAGGAATCAGGGTTCACAGCTGGTGTCAGTGAAGTAGCACAAAAATTGGTGGAGTTCTGCTTATTTTGCACCACCTGAGGATATGACTCGTTCTCTTCCAAGTCTTGCACAGGTTTATTTTTTTTAATTGTCTGTATAGTAGAACTTTACTAATTCACACACAACTTACACCAAAACCATCCCACTTCTTGGCAGTGATTCAGCAGCAGAGGCTGCTGTAGTGAATTCTCATGGTGTGATGTAGCTTATTTTTAAAATCATTTATTATCTTTATCGTACTATGAAATACTAACAAAGCAGAGCTGAGGCTGCTTCTTCCTGCTGCGCGCTATGGCTTCCTACTGACCTCAGTAGGAGCTGAGAGCTCTGCACAAAGGTCCCAGATTCCAACTCTCTAGCAACTCCTTTCACCTTCTGCCTTTGCTAACTCAAGGGTGCTGAACTTCATCCAGAGATGTGTGAATTAGGAAAGTTCTGTCCATCATTTTCATGTTGACTCTTGTCCAAGTGTAGACTGAATCCAGAAGCAGAGTGCTGGTTAGTGTTTTTGCTAAAATGTGGATTCTCTTCCACCTTGGATGCCTGGTTTGATTAAAGTCAGACTGGCAAATCTGTGCCACAGGGATCTCATTTCCTCACTGACTGTACTTTACAATGTTTTGCTGTATCCATGTTTTCAGTCAGGGCTGAGTCCCTTCCTACTCGGTGTTCAATGAGCAAATGTGACACCACCATCACTGCCACAAGGGTGTTAGAGATTCAGAATCACTTGAAATGAAGTTTTAAGCGCTTCCAAATGCAATTATGAGGTTTCTATCCCTAAGGTACAAAGTTACAAACTGTACTTTAGGGAAGAGGTGGGACAGAACCATTTTGAACTCTGCCTTAATAGAGTCTAGTAACTTCAGGGCTTTGCTTTCCCTGGCCAGGATTAACTGAGGTAAAATTTTCAGAAGTGCCTAGGACTCCTAATTTGTATCAACTGCTGTATGAGATTAAGGTCTTCAGGCCCAGGTCCACAATGGCTTCTAGGCATCTGGCATCCCCTTGAAATGGAGGTGACCTTAGAGCCTCACTGCCTTTGTGGACACGGGACTAAGTGCCTGTGTTCTTTATTGAAAAGATGTGAATGCTTTGGAAAATTTTGCCCCAGACCGTCTTCCATGCAGCTGGTGCTGGGCAGGGGGAACTGTGTTGCAGAGAACTGTCCTGTTCATTTCACAAAGGGAAAGACTGTACACTTTGACTGGCTTTCTGCCGCCAACTACGCTGGGGGCATCTTTGTCAAGCTCGACAGTCCCGGACCGGTGCGGTGTCACCCTCGCTCCCTGCCCTGCCCCACGGCTCTGGGGACAGGGAGGGGAGGCAGCGACTCCACATGCCCTCAGCCGGGGAAATGAATTGTAGCAAAGTTGTCCATTCAACAATAAAAACATCCTGAAGGCTGTTTGTTGTCCTTGAATTCCTTTTCTACTTCTCTTTCCTTTCGGCGCTCAGGTGGGACACTCGTGTTGGGAGGGGCCCAGATCACCACCCCCCCCTCCCGTCGCTGCGCTGCAGCGGCTGAGGGCTATCCCCAACCCTCCGCGCTCTGCTCTGTGAGGGACACTCGCGTTACTAACGCCAGTAACAGCACTGTTTGTTTTCTCTGCGTTTCCCTCCCGCGCCCTCCTCCCAGGTCGGGCCCCGGCCCGGCGC
>VZRJ01007632.1:3788131-3800450 GCA_013397565.1 Ptilonorhynchus violaceus
GCTTGGGTCCCTTTGAGGAGGGGGCATGGGGCGGACTGGGTGTCTGGGGCGGGACAGGGCTGGAGGGCTTTGCTCCCCGCCGGGACTGAGGATGGGGAGGGAGGGAGGGAGGAACATCCTCAGGCGCTCATCCCTCCTCCCGTGCTCGGGGTGATGCCCTGGGGCTGCTCCGGTGGGTACAACCCATCGAGGGTGGAAGGGGGTTCCCATCGCCAGCGGCCCCGGGGTGCTCTGTGCCCTGTCCTCTCTCATGGGTCGGGACCTGCTCACAGCCACGGGCCGAGAGTCCGGCCGGGACATAGCCCCTGGGATCGCTGTCCAAAGCCTGGCCTGCGAGCTTGATCTGGGACACTGGAGCAGGGTAGCATCTTCATCTTATCTGGCTTCTTTTCTATAAAAGTCATTCATAGATGTTTCAAGAGAAAAGATCTAGATGTGACCCAAAAGCCCTTTACAGGGACTGATTGCATTGTGAGCCTGTTCCCTGAGAAGGCAGAGAAAGTTTCTAGAGAATTTGGGTTATTAGAGAAAAGAAGCAGCAGTCATTTTGGAAGAACATGAATTTGGAATTCTTAAGAGTTAAAATTTATCTCCTGATTTGCTCTTTGGGAAGGGTATGATAATTTGGCTATTGAATTTGTATTAATGCAAAGTCACATATTATTCCTTAGCACTTTCTCCAAAAAGAAGAAATAACCACTAACAGCAGCAACGTACAGATTGTCTCTTCTGCTCTGGGTAGGCAGGAACAATGGAGACTTCTGATGGAGAAAATTTGGGTGTAGCCACGTGAGTATGCTACATTCTCGTGTGTCACATATTCAGTAAGCTAATTGCTGATTAAAATAACTTAATAGGAATATAATTACACAAATGAATTTACCGTGCTGATTAGCAGATTCTGCATCTTAGGAGAACAAAGGTGCAGAATGCAAACTTGATGAGGGAATAATATCAGTGCAGAGTTCAGGTGAAGTCAAGCTAAATATCACTGCAGTCAGCGTAGCACCAGGTAGCCCTGGCAGCGGGATCAAAAGAAGCACCGTAAGGCTGGAAATTACTTTTTTTGGTGTTCGTTTTAAGTTCAAAATTTCTTCTTTTCAAGACTGTTTGTTGTCTTTTATGTCGTGGATTCTGAGAGGAGACTCTTCCTCTGTGTTTGAGTGTGCTCATTCTAAACCTGAGACCATTTACAGGTGACCTCAACCAAAATTCTGATGCTGACAGATGCTAATGTGCTGCTTCACCCCACAGTTGTCTGCCATACTCTTCTGCTAAGGCTTGTGGCAGAAGGGGATGTGTGCCTGTGGCTCTGTCATCCATGGATTTAACTCTTTCAGCCTCAGACTCTCACAAACAGCCCCGTGCCTGGACTGCCTCAGCAGCACAGGGTGTGCTGGCCTAGACTGGGTATGAGGTGGCAGGGGCTTAAACCACGGGACTGGTGAGCACACGTCTCTCGAGGTGTGTGGATGCAACTCTGTAGGTGTGTTGTATGGAGAGATGGAATTGGTGTCTTTTGGAACAGTTAAAATTCCATTGTTTGCCTTACAGACTTAAACTGGGGTTTAAATTAATACTTTTTCTGTGGCTGTTAGTATAAGCTATAAAAGTAGCAGTAGCATTTATTTGGAGGGGGAAAAAGAGTGGAAGTTAGCCACAGCAACGCCTACGGAAGCCCTGAGCCCGCCGCCCGCAGCCCAGGTGTGTTCCCTCGGCCGGGCCGTGCCAGCCTCGCTCCCGGCCCTGTGCCGCCCTCTCGCGGGCTGGTCCAGGTCTTGCCTTGGCGTCGCTCATCTCCCAGGATCAGGAATACCCTGTTGCTAGGATATGGCTTGGTGATCAGGCGCCTTTTTAAATCAAATATCTCTGAATTTTTCCTGATCAGAGTGAGCCTGATTAAAGTTAAACCGTCGGTTAAACTTGGATTAATTTCACTGGAGTATTCTCTAATAGCAAAATAATTTTAGTGAATTTTTTAAAACTTAGACTGAAGGGCTCCTGCTCTGTTTACTGAAAAGAAAGAGACACTTAATTGAATTTAAATCGTGCTTTCACTGATCGAAGCTAATTTTTTTCTTGAAGACAAATGTCCCTGTTTCCTTGAGACTTGTTTCCCTCATGTGTGAGAAAAGCTTGTCTTTCATCTCCTGGACAATATAGGAAGAGTTCATCCACCACTAAATGTGAGCTGTGGATTATTGTCCACAGACATCGTGTGGATTATTTACTGTGTCTGAACAAGCTGCACTATAATAGATTTAGCAGGGGGATCCAGAGTCCTGATGCTGGTACCAAAGGTTTCTTCCCTGGATGACTTCACATCCACGATGGTGTTTAATATTTGCTCATGACAGCATAACTTTAGGAGATTATCTCATTTATTTGGAGCACTTAAGGATGTTTCTTGCATAAGAAAAATATTGAAGTTTCTTCAGTTATGTAATACTTGTGTATACATTCGGTTTAACTTGTTGCATAACACTGAGTATTTCAAAATACTCTGTAGAGTGTCTACAGTTTTGTGATCACCATGTACAGCTAATGCAGGAAAGAGAAGGGAAACTGTGGTAGCAGCTGGGATTTGTGGGTTGGAAAAGGCTTAATTTGCTGTTCTAATTACACTCTTTACATGCTTTTGCACCAGAACTAGAATTACCTTGACAGTAATGCCAGTAAAACAACACTTACTCTCTTTTTCAATTAGGCATCTTACTGGGAGAAAATACTGTAGAGGCCTGATGAGAATCTGCATGGAGCAGTCTTCTCATCAGTCCCATGGATTATTTTGTAGGTTGAAACTAGGAAGTTATTCAGTTATCTTGTAATTACTGGTTTATTTGTGCTTTTGTTAACACTTTTTAATTTTTATTTCTGCTGTGGTTGAAATATATATTTATGCAATCCTGTCTTTCTTTGCTTTCAGCTCCACCACTTCTGATGAGGAGTTTGATGCAGTTGTTGGCTACCTGGAGGATATCATAATGGGTAAGGTCTGCAAGTAGTTACAGACAACAGGGCTGCTAAACATGTTGCCAGCTGCTGTTCTGTTAATTAGCCAACAGACAGAGCTAAAATAGCTCCTGCCTGCTTCATGGAAGCTTTCCTTCCTTTTTTCCCCATGAACCTCTAACCTGGTAGTGATAGTAAAAATACACACAAAACTCTTTTGTATGCTGTTTGCCCAAGAGTGTGCTTATGACTCTTGAAAATTATTCTCCACACCACTGCAATACACTGCTTCTTAAAGAAACAGTGAAGATGCTTGTGCATCTCACACAGAAATCAAAGCCTTCTGGGGTTTTTATGGGAGAGACTGTGAGAGGTTCCTTCCCTTTCCCAGCTGTGCCCAAACTTCTCATGACGTGTCTGTCAGGATATTCTTAGAAGCTGCCATGGTTTGTCTGGGCAGTTTCCTGCAGTGCCCAGCTGTTGCTGCTGCAGGAGCCTTTTGCAGTCTGATCTAAAGTGTCTGAGCTGCAGACTGAGAGTTGGTTCTATTCCAGAATGGAAAACTGCAAGAATGGGGAACCTTATTTCTTTGTATGCAGCCTTAAAACACAAAGATGGTCACAGAATCACAGAATGGTTTGGGTTGGAATGGACCTTAAAGATCATTCTACCCCCCTGCCGTGGGCAGGGACACCTTCCACTAGACCAGGTTGCTCACAATCCCGTCCAGCCTGGCCTTAGGCAGTAAAAGGTGCTCAATTCTCAGCGATGTGGTTTTAACTGAGAAGTCAGCATGTGCAGGGAAGTTTACAAGATGCCAAGGCAAAATTCATGCCGATCAGCCATCAGCTGCTTTATAAGAACAGCACATAATTTCTTTGGTCACATCCTTCCCAGAGAGACGCAGATTCTGCAGCCTCAGTTGCCTGGTGATGTAGTTGAATCTGGAGAAATGCTAACAAAAGTAATTTGGAATGTGTCAGGGTTTGGAAAGGCTGAGACTGGTGTCCATTGCCAGTGTTTATAAGTCTACTTTCTATTTAGACCTGTTCTATGGAATTCCATGGTGACCTTCCATGTTAATTTTTATTCTTCTTTTCTTTCACAACTGAAAAAAATTCTTTGGCAATTGAAAATTACTCTGGGAGTTTCACTAATATTTTTAAATTCAAGAGAAGAAAGGTTATAGGGAAGAGGTATTCACTTACTAAAAAAATACGGATGTTTTGCTGACTTGAGAGCCAGACCAAGAAGGCTCAGAATAAATAACTTTATTAATAAATGCAGAGCAGGAGGACTGCTTTGGTAATTCCACCAGCAGCCTCTGTTCTCTCACAGATGGGTCAGAAGTGGTGATTTGGCAGCAGCTGCAGTGCTGATGTGATGAACTCTGCACGTGTGCAAGGCTCTGTGGTTACAGCAGGGAAGCAGAGGACCAGTGAATGTGGGGTTTGTATTACAGAAAGAATGACTAAACTCTAACTGTGTGATGCATTTTTGTTGTGGCCCAGATGATGATTTCCAGTTAATACAGAGGAATTTTTTGGAGAAGCACTACCACCAGTTTGATGACTCAGAAGAAAACAAGCTCATCTATACTGACATTTTTAATGAATATGTAAGACCTTTTCCTATTTTTCATACGTATTGGGTTTTTTATTTTTATATAGTTCCCCCTTTATGGAATATACCTGACATACATGGAACAGATTCCCAGCATGCTTCCTGCTGTGCTGCCTCCTGTCTCCTTCAGAAGCACAACTATGATCTGTGAGCAAGAAAGGGGTTTTTTTAAGCTTTAGGTTCCTTTCTCATTGTTTCACCCAAAATTTTCTAGAGATATTTTGCAAGTTGTGTAACTTTCTTGAATAGAAATTTAGCTGATCGCTGTAGTAAATAATGTATTTAGCTTGTGTGCAAACAAAGTTTCTTCTTTTTCAGTTGTATTATTTCCTGTATTGGACAATGCAGTTACATTTTTCATGCAAAAGCACAATCAAGAAACTAGACCAGTCTGCCAGTCAATACTATTAAATGAGTTGAAAATAATTTGTTACTAGGTAAAAATAGTAGTGTTTGTTCTCACCAATATCCCCAGCAAAAATGTTCAGCTCTGTGCCTCAGGTCCGATGTGAGAACAGAACCAGCAATGCCCCACTGAGGAATCTCCAGTTGTGCCCAGTGAGGATCATGCAGAGTGTCAATAAGGCGTCAGTGTAAGGATGCTGTGTGAAATCTGCTTCTGAAATCTGTTATGATCTTATAGGGGTGGTTTGTCTGGGTTTCTTTCAGATCTCTTTAGTAGAGAAATACATTGAAGAGAAGTTGCTTGATCGGATTCGTGGGTTTGATATGGTTGCTTTCACAGTGTCATTGCAGTAAGTCTCTGCTTTCGGTTGGGGTGTGGCTTACGTGCCTCTCAATTAATTCTTTTTATCTAGATTAAAGCTTAGGTTTGACTGTTCTCCCTTTAGATAGTTGTTCTTCTTTGATTTAAAAAAGCAAGTGTTCATACAGGCAGTGCCTGACCACTTTTCTTGCCTTCAGCATGTCCTGCTACTCTAAATTTCTGAATTGTCCTGCTGAGATATACTGGGTCTGAAAGGGTAGGAAGAGAAATCAGAATGAAAACGCTGGAGGTTTTTCATACTTTCTGTCACTTTGAAGCCAGACTCTTAAAAGGTTGAGTCTTGTTTATCTCTTGCAGGCACTTCAGTAGCCTGGTGGTGTTTCAGTGATGTGACAGAATTCCTTTATTGCAGTTTTTGTATAGAGCATTCAGAGGAGAGTTTGGTTTGTGTTCGGTTTTTGCATTGAGTCACTTTAGCTTAATCAGCTTCATGAAGAGATTGCTTTTGAAAGGTTACTTGTTTTCCACAAATAAGAAAAGTTTAATTGGGAACTGAGCATCTTAAAATATCTCAGTTTAATTTTTAATGTTTCTTAAATAAGACATTTAGGAAGTTGCTATGAATGCACATAGTACACACAGAAAATAGGCTGTTTAGGGTAAAGCTCCTTTTGAAGGAGCTTTTTAAAGAATTAAATAATTTAACAAACAAACAAACAAAAAAACACAAACAAAAACCCAACCCGTGACTGCTAAGAAAGTCTTGTTGAAATTTGCTGGCATGGAAGTACAGAGCCTTTCTTCCAAAATGTTTTCGTCATAAGTCCTCTACGAAGGGTTGTCATTAATCATTCCTAAGGGCTGTGAGATGAGCATCTCTATCCCTCCCCAGCCTTTCTCACCTTCCCAAGGGCTGTCTGGCTGTTCCAGTGCTCAAGATAAATAAATAGAGAAATGCTGGTTGAGTGCTACTCCTGATTACAGATCTCGTTTTCAAGGACTGATGTGATACTCTTAGGTCTTGGTATAGATAAATGTAATAACTGGGTTGGAAATACTGCACTGTAATATTTGGCTGCAGTTTTGCTATACGATACACCTGTAATAACATTCTTGTTTAAATATTGATATTGTTTTAATTGTCCTTTTTGACCTTGTACCATTTTAAAATAATGAATTTTTCTCACATGGTTTTCTCGTTTCTCAACTTCTTTTCTCTGTAGACAACACAAAGATGAAATGCCAGGTGATATATTTGATCTGCTTCTCACATTTACAGACTTCCTGGCTTTCAAAGAAATGTTCTTGGAATACAGAGCTGTGAGTATGTCACATTGTTTGTTTTCATTGGCACAATGGCTGTTGGGTTTGTGTAGCTCCACCTGAGAGTGCCAAAGGTAGAGTTACTACAGTAGGTCACAGTATTTAATCAAAAGCTGTGCCAGGATCTAAAGGAAAATTACTTCACTGAGTGGCTTTTTAAACTCAAACTGCACATTTAATAATTTCTAGAAAACATGAATGAAGCTGGCATGTGGAGCAGCTCTTCAGCAACACACACTTCCTGCATCTGTGAACACTGTTTTCCAGATTAACAGAAGGGAATTCTTTTTCACTGTGAAGGTCTCTGAGCACTGTCACAGCTTGCCTAGAGAGGTTGTGGAGACCCCATCCCTGGAGATATTCCAAAACCGTCTGGACATGGTCCTGAGTGGCCCTGTTTGAGCACGGGGTTTGGACCAGATGACCTCCAGTCTATCCAAAATAAACTTTTTAAGCCTATTCCATTTGTTTTCTCCTCCTCTCTGTGCAGGCTGGAGAAATAAACAAAAGTGTTCAGGTTTTTGGATGAGGTTTTTCCTAGTAAAATGAAGAGCACATCAGTGCTCTCCAGTGTCTGTCTAGTCCCGTTTGACAAGGAGTGAAAGAGTCACAGTCGTGGTTATGCCTCTGCCCCTTCCCCATCCCCGTGAGTTTTGTGGTACTGGGGACAGGCTGAAAGAAAGAGTCGGTCTGTGCCTCAGCAGCAGGAGGAGTTTCAGCTGGGGGTTGCAGATTGGGGTCTCCTGAGAGGCAAACCACAGGAACCAAATTTCAGTAGATCCTTGAGCCACCGGCGCAGCATTCCCGCCCAGCTGTGAGCAAGACTCAGCTCTGACATGGACAGATGCTGGCAGGGCAACAGCCCCTTAAACCAGGGATTCCTGCACTATCTCTTTGGGTTCACATTCAATCACAGATGCTCAAGTAGCATGTAATTTTATATTGATTGATGCAGCAAACAGAGAATGTATTTCCTGCTTCGTTTTTTGAACTGCTTATTCCAAAACAGTATGGAGTCACAGATTCCTCTCTCTTCCATGTTTCTAGGAAAAAGAAGGTCGAAGTCTGGATTTAAGCAGTGCATTAGTGGTGACTTCATTAAACCATTAAACATGTCATTCTGAAGGGAGTTCTGTTGTATTTTAAGCAAGGTCTGTTCAAATTTCAGAGGCGGAAGGCAGCGATTCCCAAGAGACAGGGGGGCCGGAGGGGTGGGGACTCGGCTCCACTGGCAGCTGTGAGGGCGGTGGGTGTGCGGTGGGGCAGGGCCGGGACCGAGGGCCCCTCTCCAGGGGGTGAAATGAAAGCTTTCTAGAATTTTTATACCCATTTACAAGGTGGATGAGAGAGACATTGAGAGGCAGCCTTCCCTTCCCCAGCTCTGCCCAAACTTCTGACATGTCTGTCAGGATGTTCTTAGAAGCTGCAGTAGTTTGTCTGGGCAGTTTTCTGCAGTGCCCAGCTGTTGCTGCTGCAGGAGCCTTTTGCAGTCTGATCTAAAGTGCCTGAGCTGCATTTCGAGCTCGTTGTTCTTTGTCCTGTCTCTGCTGAACACAGAGAACAGTTTATTCCCTCTGTTCGTGCAGCAGCATTGTTTAACTGGAGACCATCCAGTTCCAACCGCCCTGCCATGGGCAGGGACACCTTCCACTAGACCAGGTTGCTCACAATCCCGTCCAGCCTGGCCTTAGGCAGTAAAAGGTGCTCAGTTCTCAGCAATGTGGTTTTAACTGAGAAGTCAGCATGTGCAGGGAAGTTTACAAGATGCCAAGGCAAAATTCATGCCGATCAGCCATCAGCTGCTTTATAAGAACAGCACATAATTTCTTTGGTCACATCCTTCCCAGAGAGACGCAGATTCTGCAGCCTCAGTTGCCTGGTGATGTAGTTGAATCTGGAGAAATGCTAACAAAAGTAATTTGGAACATGTCAGGGTTTGGAAAGGCTGAGACTGGTGTCCATTGCCAGTGTTTATAAGTCAACTTTCTATTTAGACCTATTCTGTGGAATTTCATGGTGACCTCCCGTGTTAATTTTTATTAATTTTATTTTTCTATTTTCTTACTGTTCCTGATTTATATATATGTCTATATATTCATGATTGTGGAAACTTGACCCTTGATTTACTCACAACCAAATAAAGGCAGACCTGTCAGGGGCTAATGCCGTGTGTCCATTTCCTTTTCAGTTCTCACCTTCCATCAATGTAGTTCCATTTCCTGGGCTTGCCTCTGCTGACACCCTGGTAAAACTTCTCCCATGCAGAGCGTGGAGTAGGATTTGAGGTGTAGCTCACTGTGCACCAGCTTTGAACTCACTTAATCTACTTTTATTTGCATGTACAAGGAGTCTGTGAAAGGAAAAGCTGCTCTGGCTGGGCATCGCTTCTAGTTCTGACAAACACCCAAGAGGTGAATTGGTGGTCTGCAGCACGGGGGAGCGGCGTGGTTCTTCCTCTCCTGAGGCACTGCTCCTGCCTGTGTTCCCAGAACTTTTGCAGACTTGACTGTAATTTCTGAAAATGACCTGCAGGTAATGGGCCAAATTGACTTGCTGGCTAATTAGGTGAACTCAGGAGTGTGTTGTGCTGAGCCAGGAGAAGGGAGTGATCAAAGCCTTGGCACCTTGTTCATGTTCCTGTGGTCTTGGATGCACACTCTGAGCGTGTGTGTGCATCGAGCAATGAGAGGTGAACCCTGTGGACTTGTTTCTTCCATAGCCAGGTATAAACCCCACGTGGAGTGGGAAGGGACAGTCATCTCTGCAGAGACATCTCTGCTGTCCCTACCACGCTGTGCACGTTGCCTCCTCACAAGACAAACTCTCATGACAGACTCCAGTGCTGGATTTAGGAATGTTTTTATTTAAAGCACAAAATTTGTATTCAAACTGTTAGAAATCAATACAAGAGCAGTTATGACTGCTTCCTTTGCTTCGCCTCCATCTTCCAGCTCTGCCACCGTTTCTGCATCCTGTTAATTGCAATTACTTACACTGTAGCTGTGAATGAGCAGAGAGGGGAGCCTGGGCTTGATTTAGTGAATTTTAGTATTGGAGTGTGCCAAATTGGCTGAGCCCCCTCAGTGGAGCTGCCCCAGCGAGGATCCAGATGACCCCCAAGGATGTGCAGGAGCTGCAGCCCCCGCGAGTCCGTGTGCCCCGGTGGCGGTGCCGGTGGGGTTGTGCTGTGGGCGCGTCAGCTGGAAGCATCATCGGAAACCACAGGGCAGCGTCCACGTGACCCAGTGCTGACCACTGCTGCCAGCACAGGCTCGACCCACAACGAGCCCTGGTGGCACACGAGGCTCTGAGCCACCGAGCCTGGCACGAGCTGGCGCAGGGCAGCCCGTGGCTGGGCTTTGGTGTCCACTCCTTACGCGTGGTCGGTCACTTGGCTGGTGGCCGCGTTGCTGCCGAGCCCTTTCCAGGCGCGGAAGCTGAAGAAGGTGCTCACTCCATAGGTGATCATGGTGAGACAGGCGAAGAACTGGAAGAGGAGCACACCCTGTGAGTGACCACTGCCCCAGCCCCTCAGGCCTCCCCTGCCCGCCGGTACTTACGGAGGCCGCGGCTCTGCGGTTGTAGTCCCACTGCCGCCAGGACGTCGGCTTGACAGCGGCCGCGCACGTCACGAAGGCGGTGATGTACAGCACGGTGGCCACAGCGTTGTAGATCATCAGCTGGGGAAAGCAAAGAGGAGCTCGTGAGGGCTGGGCTCAGCCTCGTGCACGCTGGGGTGAGGCAGGAGCAAAAGGCTCAGTTTCACATTCCTCCCCATTCCGCAGGAGAACCAGAGGAAAAGGGTCCGGCCCCTCACACTGGGAACAGACATCTGTTTAACATCACATTGACTGCTCCCCAGGTTGTGATGAGGGGTTTGTGGGTGACACCAGGACTGCAGCAGTGATGTGGTGGCTGTAACTTTCTGGATTGAGAAAGGACTTTCTGGTTTGAGCATTTGCTAAGCAATTGAGGGGCAGAATTAAACAATGTCACTGTGCAAAGTGCTGAGGACTTTGTTCCACCAGCCCAGAAGAGCTTGAGGCCTTCCCAGACTATCTCTCCAAGACATTTCCCAGTTGGGACGCCCCCCACACTCCCCATCAGCTACGCACCACGAGGGGCCAGGGGATCATGTAGAACTTCTGATGAAGCTGCAGGAGGTAAGTCACGAAGAAAAGGACTGTTAGTATCCAGAAGAAGAGGGACACAAACATCACCCAGCCGTAGGCCGCGTGGAGGTGGTACGTTGTGGCGGCGATGAGAGACCACACCAGCAAACCAAGCACCTGTGGGGTGAGACGGGGAGCGTGCTCAGGGGCTGGGCCCTGCAGGTGGAACACAGAGCATCGCCCACAAGCCCAGGCTCACCAGCACCAACGGCAGGCGGGTTCCCCTCACTCCAGGGGAGCAGGAGCATGCTGGGGAGGAGAAGGGCTCCTTGGAAAGCCGCTCTGCCCCTGTGTAAGCCCGCATCACTCATTGTCATGAAAGAAACACAACAGCCTTTGTCCTGCCCGCGTACAACGCCCTGGTGCTCGGCGGCCCCGACAATGCCTCCTTGTCTGTCACATCCATTTCTAACACTCGTGATCGCAAAATATGTGCTGGGGAGAAACATGTCTAGGGGGGCTCCTCCAGGAGTGGGAGGTGGCATGTGTGAGCTGCCCTGCCCTGGCTGCTGGGGGGGAAAGCAGGAGCGTGTTTAATAGTATGGCCTGAGCCAGGGGCTGGAGAGATGGGACCAGCTGCAGTGTTGAAGGGTCCCTGCTGCTGTTCTTGCTTCCATCTCTCCTTCCTGACGCTCCTACAAGGCACCCTGGCAGCATCCTCCCCAGCCCCTTTCCCTGAGCGTTGGTCCCTGTGTCACAACCAGCTCAGTCATGCCCGGGGGTTGGAATCTGGCACCAGGAGCCAGGTCTGTGCCAGCTGTTTCACAGTGGCTGCTCAGGGCACATCCCACTGCTGCCCCCACAATGCTGCCCCGACAAGAGGGGGGAACAGGCGAACAGGCTCCCACGCAGCGGGGCAGCACTGTGGGCAAACCCCAGGGCAGGTCACACGTGGCCCCATACGCAGCTGAACGCCCCCCATGTGCACTGATGTGGCACCCGAGGTCCTGGAGAGAGCAGCAGTGGGGCATCATTCTATGGTTGCCTCCCACGCTGAAGCAATGGGGAGGTGATGCTGCTGCTCGGTTTGATGGTGCCAAGACCCCTGGGCTCCTCTGAGAGCAGCTACCAAAGCGTGGGAGGACAACCTGGAGAGCCGGGAGTGTTCAGAGAGCAAGAGAGCCCCGCGAGCAACCCCAGCACACCTCAGCTGGAGTCACTGTGCTTCACACAGCCCGCGACCCACTGGCTGTGTCCTGCGGAGATGCCCGGGTGGATCAGCCCGTGCCTGGCACTGGGAACTGCCAGGCATCCAGCGTAGTTAAAGCCGATCAAGGGGTGTGAGGACAAGAAACCGAATTTTTCTCTGGCTTTAGAGAAGGAAGGCGCAGATGGGGCCTGCAGTGTCTCAGGGTTAGGAATTAACTAGGGTTAGACAGCGGAGATGGGGTCGAGGTGGCAACCAAAGGGAACCCGAGCTGTTTCCAGCCAGGGCTGTGATGAAAAGCATCAAAGTGTGTGATGCCCTCCCCCCTCCGCCGTGCCCCCTCCCCGGTACTCACGGCCTGGGCGCCCATGAGCC
>VZRJ01007632.1:3805471-3822243 GCA_013397565.1 Ptilonorhynchus violaceus
GAGAGGCGGTGGGACGCGGGAGGAGCGCGGCCGTTACCGGTCCCGCCATGGCTGACGGGCGCTCCCGGGCCTGGACCGGCCTCAGGCGCAGCGGCCGCCACAGCGCGCGGGCGGCGGCCCAGGTGCTCCAGGGGATCCGGGAAGGAGGGACGGACAGAGGGAGGGGGGGAGAAAGAGAGAGAAGAAGAAGGAAAGGAAAGGAGAGTCGCTGTCGAACTAGTCGGTCTTACGGAGTTCACCCGGCGCCGGCTCGCCGGTCGCGCTCGGTGTGATACAGAAACGAGGCCCCTGGAGCAGGAGCGAGGCCACCCTTGTCGCCTTTACTCGTGGAAAAGCGGCCGAAATCCCTGCATTTCACGGTCGCCGAGTAGCCAGGGCCGTTCCAGCCGCGCACCTCGGCGGGTGTAGGTCGCGGCTGTGCTCTGATGCCCCTCAGGATTTCGTCCACAGGAGGGTTTTGCGTTGGAACCCACCTCGATGATACCCCGAGCTGAATTGCCTCACGTCCGCACGTGAAATGCCACCACTGTCAGAAAGGCAACACGCGCAATTTCTCTTTGGAATTTGGGAAAAGTTTCCTATTGGCTGGCTTAGATTGTTATTAGGAGATGGATGGTGGATGCTTTTGATGCTGGGATCTTTAATAATGAAAATGCTAATCTTGAATTGCTTGTCTCCTGATTGCCCTCTAGACTGGATCAGGTGTAGGAAACAACAGTAGTTCTGTCAGAAGCACCTTGGCAGAGCAGAGACTGGCTGTGTTCCCTGATCTCAAAAATGGGACACCACGGCTTATACTCAAGAGAGTCTTGCGGAACCGTAAGTGTCTTTTTTTCAGGAGAACTGAGAATAGAAAGACAGTGTTTTGGTGGAGCTGAGGACAGGGGGTGTTTCTTGGTAGCCCATTCTTTTCCTGTTACACAGAACAGAAATCAGACTGTTGTATGACTGATTGATGTAACAGAGGAATCACTGCAGGGTAGCTGAACATGGGATACAACTGTCTGCGAGACCAGGCCTTGCATTGGTGAAATCATAGCTTTGAAGATCCTCTTCAAAACCCTCTTCACTTGAGCTTCCTATCCTGTTGCTGCCTTTGGCTGTAGGATCAGGTGTGAGCTATAGAGGCGCCTGCTGCTGCAATACAGGGAACCCCCATGCTGCCATCTGTCACTGTTGGCTTTGTCACTGCCAGCTTTCCCAGGAGTAGAACCCAAACAGTTTTCACTAGGTCTTTATTTTAACCCGTTAGTAAATGTAATTTGCAGCCTGTTGTGTAGATGTGACACTGGTGCATTTTGGTGCTCTTGTTATATTGAGTTGTGTAAAGGAAATGTTCTGGTTTGTTGGCAGAACCCCAGGTTTCACCTCTCGCACCTCAGATATCTAACCATGAAGACACAGAAGAAGCTCGTTCAGAACTCCCATCTAAGAGGGTTTCTAGCATGTAAGTAATTTTTTTTTAGAATTTTTACTTTTATTACACTGCCAGGTGTAGCTGCAGTTGCTGTGGTGGGACTGGGGAGCTGCACTTCTCTACTTGTGTTTCAGTGATCAGAATTGCATCCTGTCGGGTGGGTTTATCAGAAATGCCTCTTCAGCTTGGTTTGTGTTGGTAGGGGGGAATTGCAGCTGCCAGACGTTGCTCCTGAGGACACCTCTATCACGGTGTTCCACATGACGAAGAAGAGAAGGAAACTCAGCATTTCTGAATTTGAGAGAGCAGCAGAGAGACGACTTCCCCAGAACCAAGGTAATGATGCAGTCAAAAATTACCCTGTTAAGGACTGCATTTGCTGTCACCTGGTTTTCACCTGCTCAGTTCAGTTGTTAGGAGCTGCTCAGCTGGGCAGTTGTAGGTTTGGAATCCAGATTGCAGTATCTTGTGCTAAGGGGATAATGGAGAAAGTAAAAGCCCCCCATCCTATCAAATGTAAAATACACCGTTTAAGCCGTGTTCTAGGTTACTTTGTGAATAGAACAGGTTTGAGTTCCAGATTCATCAAGAGTCTGTGGAATATGTGTTATCTGTGCTCCTAAAACTCCAGATGTGTTTGGGTTGCTGAAGGGTGGTTGTGACTGAGGCCCTAACTCAATATCTTGCTATTAATGTGGTAAAATTAAAATTATTGAATCTGAGGGTATATGACATGTTAAATTTTCTTCGAAATAAGTATTTTCTTATCCTTTAAGAAATTGCTTATTGGATTTCTAATATGCAATTCTGAAATGTAGACAAGAAATAGTGAAGAGAACCTGTCTTCTAGTTCTGTTTGCACCAAAGTGTGAATTTTGAGGATTGTAGCATGATTGGCTCTGAAAAGAGGAAGATCCTTTGGGGAGTTGCTGTAGCCTGTTGTGTAGAGGGTAATTTCTCAACTCATGTGCCACCAACTTTTTCTAGCTCAGTCAGCGCTGGACAGCACAGTTATGACTCGGTGAGTTTAACCTAAAATGTCTTAACTTCTGGTTGTCCTAAATACAGCTGTCTTCACTAATCACATCTGTAGTGGTGAAGAACAGTGCAGATACCTGGGTTCATGATAAACACCTCACACACAGCTGTGATAACACACTCATCTGCTCCTCTGCTGATGGAATTTGAAGGTGTTGCACCACACACCTTCCGATTTTCAGAAATTGTGGCTCTGCACTGTATGCCCGGGTTGGTCTAGCTTGTATTGCTACTATTGCTCTTCTTTTTACTTGTTAGGATCATTGCTTTTTTCCTTCCATTCTCATGCTTCTAACAATAGATCAGTACACAGCTTAGAATATTATCCCTGCCTGTTAATAGTCTCATCACATTATTTGCATCAATGCAGTATTTTCTGGAGTTTAAAAGCTTTTTAGTGAGTCAAAGAACTTACTTTCCTGTGTTGCCTGTGTACTTTGCTAATGATCCTGGCCAAAATCAGCACATTATTTCACCTTTCTCACTGCAGCACTTGCCTGTGGTGCCACACAAGATGCTTTTTGGTACATTCTGTGCTTCTTGTCTTTGAACCCTCTGAAGCCGCTTTTTAATTTGGCTGCCTAGAGAGGGGGACAGGAGATCATTGAGCATGGTCACTCTCCAGAGGGCAAAATATTTACAGTGAGAAATATATTTTTCTATGCTTTACATGTTGTTATCAGCTCCCATCTCAAAACAGTCACAGTGTGTTGGTAGCTGTACTTTGCTGTATTGATACTAAGTAGCTTCTTAAACTTGTTCTGAAGTCCTCCTACCACCCTGCTGTCATCTAGAGTGTCTTTACTCTCAAACATTTGTTTTCCTTTTTTTTTTGTTATTTAAAATTTTTTAAATTTCTGACCCTTTTTTCAGTGTAGTGTTGCAGTGGCTCAGGGAGGCTGTAAAACAATCTGTTTCCTGATCCCTGTGATACATATCCTGATGTTGGGTATGAAAATAAACAATTTCTTTAAAGACTGACATGCAATCTTCAAGGGTTTTTTTGGGGAAATTTCTTCTAGCTTTGTGATATGTGTCATTGTTAGTGCCACCATGTGTGTATTCTGAGGGTAAAAGGAGAGTGTGTGATTTTGAAAAATTATTTCTTGCCTCTTTTTACAGATCCCTTCGTATGTCTGTGGGTTCCCTGATGGCTCCAGACACTGTTGAAAAGAGGGGCTTGCTCCGGAGGCCGAAAAACCGCAGGGCTATTGACATGCGAGCTTTTGAAGGCGGGGTGGAACAGAACATGCTGAAGAGCAAAGGTTTTTTTTGTCTTGCTAATTCTCTTTTGGGAGGCAGTGCCTTACGTAAGGTGGCTTTTAGAAGCAGTTGCTGGAGCATGGTCTGGATTCTACAATTTAAAATTTACTAACACATCCGCAGAAATAGAGTGATTTGGGAAACAAGCGTAGAATGAGGCTCTGCCTCTGCAGTTCGTTTGATTCTATGCACTTAAATGTGTGCTTTGCCCAATTAGGTGATTTAAACCATAGGAATTGTTTGGGATCATCTTCATCTGTGGGTGCTCTACAGATTTGGTAGGGAAAGTTGGAGGCATTGAAGCGGGGGTCGTACAGTTTCAGTGTTTGATCTCTTGAGGATGAGTGAAATTTGGTTGAATGACTTAAATTCTAAATTACACAAGTCCTGACAATAAAGTATGTCCCTGTGACCTTGAACAGTTTTTCACATGAGATTTGTTTTAAAACTTTCTAAACAGCACAGAACTATCTCGTGGACTCCCAATCTGCATCTGGGATTCGAACAAGCATCCTGACAAGTGATGCAGAAATCATGCTGAATAGCACAGAGCTCTTTGATCAGCCCCAGCTGGATGAACAGAGCCAAAATAAACTTTCTGCTCTTGAACCCCAGCTGTTGGATTTGAAAACTTCAGCACAGAGGAGCAAGATTTCTGATGCGGCTCAAGAGGAAGCAAGACCAGAGGGCCTGGTATCCAGTGTAGGCACAAACGAGGGAAGGACCCAGAGATATTCCAAGAACTCAAGCCTTGATCATGAGCATGTTGACAGAATGACTCATGTATCTCCAGAAACACCTGCAAAACAGCAAGAAGATGAGCAAGATCATTCCCAGCAGAGTAACCCAACGGAACAGGTTTCTGTTTCTGAAGAGGAGGTGGTTGGCAGTGAGTACTGTGGATTAGAGTTTAGGCTTAGCACGTATTATCTGAAGTCACAGAGTGGCTGAGGTAGAAAGGGACCTCAAGGTTATTTTCTCCAAGCCCTCTGCTCTGGCAGGACCACATAGAGCAGGTTGCCCAGGACCCTGTCTAAGTGTCTCTTACGAGTCTCCAAAGTTGAAGACTGCAAACTCTCTTTCCTTATATTCAGATGGAGCCTCCTGTGTTCCAGTCTGTGCCAGTTGCCTTTTCTCCTGGCACTGGGCACCACTGGAAAGAGTCTGGCTCTGTCTGCCTTACACCCTGTTTTCAGACACTTGTGTATATTGGTGAGATCTGCCCTGAGCCTGCTCTTCTGTAGGCTGAACAGTCCCAGCTCTCTCAGCCTTTCCTTGTAGGAGAGATGCTCCAGTCCCTTAACTGTCCTGGTGGACCTTTGCTGGACTCTCCACTATGTCCATCTCTCCTTTTTACTGGGGAGCTTCGAAGTGGGCACTGTGAATTGATCACAAAAAATAAGGAGATAATATGTAGGACATGTAGGTAGACTTGGAAGGAATCTCTGGAAGTTCCTAGTCCAGACCTTCACTCTGGTATGGTCACTTAATTGTCACAGCTAACCTCTTCATTGTCTCCAGTGAATCCTTGGACAGAGGCAGGGGCCTCTCTGCTCACTCTGTACCAGTGCTTTGCAATTCCTATGACTTGCCAGTTTTTCCCTGGTGTCTGGTACCTCTCTTTGGCATTCACTTCCCTGGCCTTGTCCTGGTTGTGTAAATGGGAACACGTTTTCCTGATACTGCTTGGACCAGGCAAAAGTTGTTTTGAAAGGACAAGGAAAGGACTCCAGAGAAAAAGGTTGGATGCTCAGAGGAGTTCAGTGGCAAGTGTTTTTAGGACAAAGAGATAGATAATGCAGAGAAAAGTGTGGAAGATGTGGAATAGGGGCCTGGATCAAATGAGAGGAAGATGGAGGGGAGTGAGCATATCTTAAAGGTGCTGGAGTTAGTAAGGCATTACTGTCAGAAGTTAATGGTGAAGTAGTTCTGTTCTACCAAAGGAAGCTGCTGTCAGTGTTGCTCCTCAGTGTCAACTGAAAAACAGTTGCAAAGATTTTTCCAACTAGTTCCTAAGATACAATGCAAACTCCCTAAACTGCTTCAAATACACGCAAGTGTTTCTTGTGTGTCTTCCTCTTGGTTTTTTATTTACCAGGAAAGCCAAAAGAAAGTTCAAAAAGCTGCCAGGGACACATTAATGATCTGTTCTAGCTGTTTATAGATGGAGCTCCTCTCTGCCATCCAGAAGTCCAAGTAAATATTTGGGATCCCCAGTCACTCTAAATCCTTCCAGCATGTCCTTGAGAGAAGTTGTGTCCCGTATAATTGAAGACCTAGAAGTAAGTGATACAGAAGAAGAGATGATTAATACAGTGAATGGAGTGGAACAGGAAAAGATTTTCAGAGAGGGTAAGAAGTGCTTTCAGTGTAGAAAGGGAATGGAGTGTAATCTCATTAAAACAGAGTTTTTTAGGTAACTTGCAGAATAAAAGAAGACTTAGTTGTACAGTAGATGCTGGAGATAATTTAATTCAAGCCATACCAGAGAGACATGGGCATTTCCAGAGAAGCTTTCTAGAAGAGAGCTGTGACTTGCTCATTTGCTTTCTTGTCAGTATTTGCTTTGTTCACTGTGACTGCAAGTGGAGTAAAGGTTCTTGTGTTTTGGCGGGTCTGTAGTACTGCTCCCCTTCCCATAAGAAAGATGAAGAGCTCTCTCTTGGCAAGGAATACATGTGGCTAATCTAAGCTACTTAATATTTCACTTCACTTTAGGCCCTGTGTTGGTGTAGGCAGCCCAATATTCTGGTTAGTGAGATTGATATAACTGATTTTTGCACCACCTTTGGCCGGATTTCCTTGTGCCCTTCACTTGTGCTTGGGGCTCCCAAGGCCTTGCCACACTTGTACTTTTGAGTGTGAAAACTCCCAGGCACTGGAGAGGATGGTGAAAGTCCACTTTTACAGCTTTTGGTTCTGGACTCAGCCAAGATTTCCAAACCCCTTCAGCAAGTGACAGCATTATGAGAGTGCCCAGTTTTCTCAAAGTAATTACCTGCATGGGTTTCTGCATAATTGAACTACATAGTAACAGATATGTGGACTATATATTTAGTATAAAGGAAAAAGGAATACTAAAGTAGTCAGTAGCTCAAGTTTTTAAAGACATGCAAGTCACGTCTCTATATATTTCTCCTCATCCTGCCTGCTGGAGCCTTGTCCAGGATGGTTAAAATCAGTGCTGGGCACTCTTCTCTTTATAACAGAATACATCTCTTACAAAATTGTTTATTCAGAAAAATGGAGGAAATGAGGAGAAGAATCTGAGCACAAACTCCAGGTATTGTTAGACTTAAAGGAAAAGATATTAGTCTTTCACACAACCACCAAAATTGAAAATAGCCATAGAGATGGCAGATCTGGAGGAGCTCTGCTTCCTGTAAGTAAAATTCCTTCATCGGGATCTGATGTGCCTCTAATTGGGTGGCCGTGGAGCAAACGCAGGAAAAGAGCATTTCTCAGCTGTAAAGGGAAGTGCATCTGCTTCACTTATTTACAGCTTATGGCTGATTTTATTTATCACAAATAAATTCCAGTGGTGGTTAAACTTTATACTGGTGGTTGATTGGGGTTTTTTTGTAGGTAAGATGTATGATAAAATTTCTTATTTTGGCTGCAGAACACAGTGCAAGTGCTGGATATTCCCAACATTTGGAGAAGAAACTGACAGAAAAAGCAGAGCTGCAGATAACTGCAGCACAGGACACCAGAGGTGAAACAGAAATGGCTCCTTCAGCAGGAGAGGGTCTGGCAGAAGGCAGCATTGGACCCCACGGCTCTCCCGGAGCTGGTGAGGACACTTCTAATACTGACAGCTCTCTCTAGTGCCAGAGAGCTCTCATGCTGCATGACTGGCATCAGTGCTGAGAGAGAGACTTAACTTTCTTTGCATTCTGGAATCTGGGCTGAATACTGGGAAAATATGAAACCAATTTTGTCATTTTAAGCTGGAAGACTGCATTTTGTTTAAAGAGAAACCAAAATTGCACTGGCAGTAGTGTTTAGAAATGTATAATTGCAGAAGGCATCTTTGATTAAAATTTACTAGTGGAAGTTCCAGAATCAGGCAAAGGTACTTTTTTCAGTGCTGTACTTTTCCTCTTTTGGAAATCTAGAACGCGAGATTAGCAGAGCTATTGGAGCTGAAAGTCTGGGCAGGCATTCTCATGCTCTTTCCGCATCTGAAAAACCTGGGATGAATCCATTAAATGAAGCTGATGAACAAGGAGATGAACTAGAAGACCAGGCTATCATGCTAGAGTTTGATGATCCAGAGGAAGAGCCTGCTGAGGATGAAGCTGAACACCCTGCGAGTCAAGGTAAGATATTACAGCAGTAGCACAAGGCAGTTGGAGAATTTTTTCCTCCTAGATTGAAGAGCAACAGAGGGTACTAATGTTACTAATTGTTTAGTCCATCAGATAGTCCAGGGAGAGCTGTTGGCTGCTGTTTCTAGGGCCAGATTGTTACTGGCTCATCAGGTGCTTCAGAGACCAACATCATCTTGTACTTTTTGAGGTGAAGGTAATGGAAGTGCACAAAACAGATGAAACTGAGAGCAGAGCGGCTTCATACAGCGACATAGGGATGTCCTCCGTTCTGTTCTTTCCTTTCTGACTCCTGATTTCATGCCAACTTTTTAATGTCTTGCCATTGAACTGGTGTTTCCACAGCCGTTTATGTGACTCCAGACTTGAAACCTAATTTAGAACTCTGTATTTTGTACCTGTAGTTACAGGATTCCTTTCCAGTTGGCAAAAGGAATATGCTGGTTTTCCAGAAAGCTGAGAGAAAGTGTCTGCTTCTAAACAGTTCTTTAGACACTGCATCAGTCTGTCCCAAGAGTGCTGATGCCTTTTGGAAGAACGAATACATCAGACTGAGTTCTCTTTGATCAAGCCCACTCTTGAGAATGCCCAGAGTGCGTTTTAGTGGTGTGTTTTGGAACTGGTCTTAGTCTTTTAAAGTACAATACACCCTGAAATATAAAGCTGAACAAAGGACATCCTAAAATCCCATTGCTAGGATTTCAGGCATATTCAGCTGTAATGAGAATATCAATGTCTGTGTGTATTTGTGCAGTGTGCATAGAGACAAAAGTTGCATTGATAGCCTTTTGCCACAAGAAAAGCTGTAGGTATTCTTAGGGTGTCTACAGTTGTCAGTTGTACACAACTGTGTGAAGAGATGGAAAGATCTGGCTGCAGATCTCTGCTGATAGGGTGGAACAGTAAAGAGTAGCACCATACAGGTCTCATTGGACAAGGAGAGGAAGAAAAGAGGAAAAAATTATGTCTTCTTGTCGTAAATCTTGCCTTGGAAATCTCAGCATAACCAGTCCCTTTCCCTGCATTCTGCTCCCCGTCCCTCCAGTGCACAGAAACGTTCATTTAGAAGACGCTCATGCAGGCAGCCACAGCAGTTCACCCAGTCCTGCTTTCTCTGAGAGATTTCTGACCCTTTCAGCTGGGGAGTTTAACTCTCAGTAGTACCTGAAGCCTCTGGTAGTTGGGCTTGGCTTCTCTAACAGTTGAGGTATCTGAACTCTTAAGGGATGTTTGGGAAGTTGATACCATTACCATATAGGCTGGATTATTGGGCTGCACTCAGCTTCCAAGGGGAACTGTTGGGCAAGACGCCCTTTGTGACCACTCCTCTTCCAGACAGGAAGCTGCCCAGTATTTCAGTTCTTTAACATTGTTTTCTTTCCTGCTCTGCTTGTTAAGAAGTGAAGAAGTTCAAGAGTGAAGTTAGACAATGCAGATTAGACTTGGAGGAAACTGCTATGGGTAGTTCACAGCAGAGAAGAGGTGAGATGCTGATAACGTGAGCCTTGCCTGGAGGGAGTTATGAAAATCCGCTAACAGGGAGAAGTTTATAGCCTGGCCCTTGTAATGTGATTCTGTAGCTCAGCTTCTCCCTTTTTTCAGGAGAATTTGCTAGTGGTTTAGCAAGATGACAAAGAGGGAGCTTGTAAACTTTGAAGTCCTCTCTGGTTAAAAAGGCTGCAGCTTCGTGGCAACCTAAGTTAACCCAGCCACCAGCTCCTGCAGTCTGGCCCCAAGTGTGTGTCCCTGCAGCCTGCCCAGCCAGCTGAACCTGCACGGGGACCCGAGGGGAGCCACCAGCCTGTGTGGCAGGAGGTGTGGGGGGTGGCATTACAGCAGCTGTGCTGGCCCAGGATGCCATGGGGACACAGCCAGAGCACAGGCAATGTGACCAGGACCAGGTGTGTGGGAAGGTGGCTGGGTTTCTGTCTGCTGCTGCAGGAGCTCTGAAAGCGACTTCCTCAAGTACTTCTTTCCCCAGAGGTTTCCATGAAGACTCCTGCATTTGTCCGTGCTCCAGCCTACAACCCCCTGCTGTCACCTCCGCATGCTGCAAAACCTGCTGCTCCCAGGTAAGTCTAAGCCACGTCTAGCAGAGGCTTGGCAGAAGCGTGGCTGGGGGTTTAAGTTCCTGAGGGAGAGCAGAGCCCGGCTTTGCCAGCTGCTTTGGCAGCTGCCACAGGGAGTGAGCAGTGCTGGAGGCTTTGGTTAATTCGCTGCTGTAGCAGCTGAGTAAAGAATGAATTGAGTGAATGTCAGTGCTCTTCCAGAGCAGGTCTGATGCCTTAAGGCTTTCCAATGAACGTTCTCATAATATTTTCTTGTGCTGAAGGCCTCCTTTTCCTGGGAGTTCTTCAACTGATGAGGTACTCTGGAGCCGTAGACTCCAGTATGGGATGCAGAGGCCCTTGCAGAAGAAGGGGAGTTACAGGTGACAAGACATTGATCACATGGACTGACATACCTGTACTGACTGCAGAGGCCTGAAGCTGTGTGCAGTTGCCATGTGCTGACTATAATGAAGCTCTGCCTAGAGGCAGAAGGTGAACCTGTCCTTTGCATTATTCCAAATTAACATTTGTACCCTCTTAACTAGAAACTGGGTGAAGCTGTATGCTTCATCAGAACCACTAGCAGTGGGTCCTGAGGAACAGGAGAAATTTTCTAGCCCATGACTCTAGATCTTTATCTGTTAAAGCAATAAACAGTAAGACCAAATTCTTCTGCCCATATGCAGGTGGACTGGACAGAGTCAAGTGATCACTCTCTGTAGGGGTTTTGCATGTGTTAGCTTGAGGTTCATGGTAGTCAGTGAATCCTTGGATTTCACTTTACTCTTTCATATTACAATTTTTCCTTTCTAGAATGGAAAACAGTTGTAATTTCCTTTAGAACTTCGTCTTGTTTAAGGGGGGGGGGGAAACCCTGAAACCCACAAAAAAACCCCCATTGAAGTTCTTAATAGTGTGGAAGGATTCCTTGCAGAGCAGCCTCCCCTGTCCACAGATACAGAGATGACCTGTGGTGCCTCAAACTGTGTGCACTACTGGAAAGGGAATACTATAGGGATGCAGTGGAAACTGCAGTCATGTATTGGAGAGAACTCTGGTTTGCTGACAGTGTGTTACCATGAGCATGCTCATCTTGAGGGAAGAAGATTGCTGGATTGCTTCTCTCAGGGTCATGATGCCACGTGAACTGTTTGCAAACTGCCCTGTTTGAGAGCATGGCATGGGAGTTTTGGAGAATTGGGAGGGAGAAAGAATGAAGAGCTCAAGGTAGTTCTTATCCCTTCCAGTTCAGCTTAGTGTTTCTCCAAACTCAGCCTGGTGTTCCCTGCCTCTCCCTCAGCCTTGTTCAGTCAATGTGTGAATTTTCGATTTCCCTCAAAGATCTCCCCTGCAGCTGCTGCAGCCTAAGCCAGTTCCAAAGAGATCGGGAACATCCCAGAGGAAACCACGTGAGCCTCAAATACCCAGGAGTTTGATAAAGCAGATATTCAGCCATTTTGTTAAAATGCCAGTGGCCAGAGATGCATTAAAAATTGTTGAAAAATGGTAAGTAGCAACAAACTGCCCTTTCCATTCTTTTTAGTGTTGGGTTTTTTTGGTTTCTTTTCTATCCTGAAGTAATAAACCTTTTAGGAATGCTGCTGACAAGGTGATAGCCCTCCCTCTTCAGCAGGGAAGAGTCATGGGAGGCCTGATGAAAACAGGGGCAGAAATTTGCAAAGTGCTTTGGGCTGTCCTGTGGGTATCTCTGACCAACACAGCCTTGCAGGAGCATCTGGGTTTTGTCCCAACAAATTGTACCCATCCTAGTTTTGTCATTATCTGTTTCCATGGGCAGGATGGCTCTGGACAATGGTCATTGTGCTGGGCACAGTGAAGGTGTGCAGTGTTCATTGGAATTCAGATTTCTCAGCTTTTTGAATCCATAGACCGTGTTACCTTCAAGAGTAAAATCTGTGGATTGTTTGAACAGTGTCACTGCAGCAGCCAATAGTCCGACCAGCAGTGCTGATTTCTCTCTCACTGGTGTCTACCCCTGTTCCTGCAAGTGTGGGAAGTTTGGGAAAGGTTCTGGTTGTCAAATGTGCAGCTGTTTCAGAGCTGTCTTGGCTATGAAGTCCCAGGGAGCTTGGGGTGAGAAGCCAAGCTTTGTTTGTGGGCTGGAGAGTTTCTTCTCCCCCAGTCTTCCCTGGCAGGCTGTGACCTGCACAACGAGCAGCTCTAGTGCAACTTGGCCTGCAGAAGTGGGTGAGTAGCTGGTGTTTACACGCTCCACAGTCTGATCTGGTTGCCTTCCTCATTCGTCCCTCAGCTCCGAGAGGTACTTCAAGCAGCTGAGCAATGATCTGGAAGTTTACGCCAACCATGCAGGGAGGAAGACAGTGGAGATGGCTGACCTGGAAGTCCTCATGAGAAGGTAATGGAAGGGTTGTCATTAACTTGCAGTAGTGTTTGGTGCTTTGATAGCCCAGTAGCAGCTGGTTGTTGCCAGGGTGTGTAGCAGCAGTAAGTGTTTGCACAGTAAGTGTGGAATCTTGGGATTTGCTCTGCGTGAGGCCACTGCTGTCCCGGGGGGGCATCCCTGGGCTTGGGTTTTGCACTTGGTGGTGGAGGGGCAAGAAGAAGTAGTGCAAGGAGTTAGGAGTGCACGGAGTCATCTCAGGAGGGGGATTTGTGCAAGGATGGAGCAGTAATGGCTAGGAAATAGTGAAAAAAGTAGAGAAAGGCTAAGTGGGAGACTGGGCGGCACCATTTGCAACACTGAGTGATCTCTTTGCTAAAAGTACGTACAACTGACACTTGAGAGTGTCATTTTCACATGTTCATTTCACATGAACATTTTCACATGTTCTGCTGTCTGTTTTGGTGACTTGCTCCTCCAAACAAAATATCCCTCTTCATACTTCAGCACAAGGGATCCAAACTGACAGTCCTTCTCCAGAGCAGAATGAGCCTCCAGCCCAAGTGGCCAGGGCCGGCCTCTCGCAACAGTAGCATTCCCTGGACAGCAGCCTGGATGAGCTGTTCTTGGAGCTGCTTTACTGCTGCTCTGTCCTTTGGACTCCCTCAGCTGCCCCATCCTGCCTGTATTTACTTTGTCCTGTGACCAAGCCACAAGGGATTTGTTCTTGGCTTGGAAGCCCTCTGTAAAACTCTGTGAGGCCTGAAACAATCCACCACTCTTCATTTAAAGTCATTGCTCCAGGCCTGGTTTGAGAATACTGTGCAGTTGTTGTTTCACCTTTTTCTAACTGTCTTAATGCCTTTCTACTGCCTCATAAAGGGATCAGGAATTGTTGCTGGCTCATGCATGAGAACATTATTTCTGTTCCTTCCACAAGGGAAGTGTGAATAAATGCTGCACTTTTTTCTTTCTACAAAACTGGGAGATGCTGATTTTTTCAGGCCAGTCAGCTAAATGGTGTATTGGAAAACTACATGGCCTACACAGTTGGCAAATGCCAACCACCTCTGAGTTGTGACTGTAAAAAAATCTGGGTACTGAGCTATTTTCTTCTGTCACATCATTCTGTGCATGTCTTCAAACGGTAAAATTTATCCCGTGGTAGGTGGATTGTGAATTTAAAAAGCAATGAGCCTCTACTTTGGTACAGATCAATATAGATGAATATCCCTGTGGTAAACAGTGGGAAGCTCTGTGGGAAGCTGGTCTGCAGGAGCCCCCTGGGTCTGCTTGGCTGTGTGGGCAAGCCTGGCGTGGCACCGTGTGTGGGACCTCGCCTATGAACACGAGTCTGGAGCTTCTGTGTCACCAGCAGCCAGAGCACTTCAGCTGTTAAATGCAAAAGCATGACTGCAAGAAACTTTACTCTGATATGGAATGGAAACACATTTCACTAACAACTCTGTTTCTTCTCTGCTCTCTTTTTGGACAAAGACAAGGGCTGGTAACAGACAAGATGCCGCTGCATGTGCTGATAGAGCGTTACCTCCCTCTGGAGTACCGGAAGCTCCTGATTCCAATTGCTGTGAGTGGAAATAAAGTGATCCCCTGCAAGTGAAGGTGCAGTGATGGCCCCTGTGGGTGGGAAGATGGTGTGCTTCCAGAGGCTGGCTGTGGGTTGTTCCATGTCACTGCTCCATGCGATGGTTTTCCACACGTAACCAGTCAGGCAACGACTGCTGGATGTTTTCCTGAGTGGACGCAGGTTGTGCTGTGGCCACCACACCACCCTGCTGGATCTCACCAGCCCTTGTTACAAGTAATTTTACTATCCATATTTTTATGTTACCTTTGAATACTTGTACAGCTCTGATAAATAAAATGTTGCGTGTATTCTACGTGATACCAATACTGCTTATGCCAGTGAGCTGAGAGGCTCCTGCATTGTGTTCAAAATGTTCCTAACAGGCATTTAGCTGTGTTGGTGCTCTTCACGCCAAGCAGGTGCTTGTGTTTGACACACCTGTGTGGTTTCTGTTGCTCTGCTCCCACTGGGAGCCATGGTGCCACTTTGTTTTCCAGTGGTGGTCCTGTACAGGCAGTTGCTGCATGGAGGAGCTGGTCCATGCTGTGCTCCCTCATGCTCCTCGCATAGGGAGACAAAGCAAAACTCTGGTGTGTGATTGTACTGCTCACAGTGAACCTAAACCACCCTAAGAACCAGGTCTGACACACCAAAGGATTTTGGGTGCCAAGGACTGTGACTTTGTAAAACAATTCAAAAGCTGGGAAATAATAATGCCTGTCACACGTACCAGTTTTGGAGGGATGGAAATGAGTCTTGAACTTTCTGTTGCATGATTTTCATCATCTTCAGTGTCTTTCTGAGGAGTCAGCGTGATACGAGTTGTTTGTCCCCATCCTGAGCCTGTCCTAAATCCCACTGCAGGTATGGATCTTTCTCTCTGGGTTATGCTGTGTGTGCAGTATAGCTTCCTAAAACTACAGCCAAATGGCAGAACTAACAGGAACTCCTGGAAACCCAACTCAGCTCTTGGCAGCAGCACTTGGAAGTTAAACAGGTTTTACACAACACTAAATGACGTAATGACCAATAGAGTTAAAATCTCTTCAGCAGGCAGTGCCAATCCAAAGAGCAGGCATTTTTCAAGGATTTTTTTTTTAAACATAATTCCATTAATACAACAAAGAGCAATTTTGGTAGTACAATGTGACTCAAGTGTTGGAAAGAAAAGGGTCCTTTGAGAAGCTCTGCTGGAAGCAGCATGTCCTGCATGGATGGAATTCCCTTCTCCAGTGTGTGTCAGAGTTCACTTTTCTTCTCATGAGAAGGTGCAGCTTCCCAAGGGGAGGAGTGGGAGGGGAAGCTGCTTTGCAGGGGAATTCTTGCTGCCTGTCACACTATCATGCTCACATTGTGTTTGGATTCTTCACTGGAATTATTCAACTCAGTGGAGCCTTTTCCTTGCACTGGATGTATTTCAGACAGTTGATACCTGTTTGGCCATCTGGATGGAGTCTCAGAGGTTGTTACTTTCCGTATCAAACTTTGGCTTGTACAGATATATAAATATATATATTATAACTATATATCTAGTCTAAATATAGAAATATATATAAAGTCTGAATACATAACTATATAAATATTCTCTCAAGTGAGGGAAAATCAGATTGTCAAGGGAACCTTGAGTCAGACCTGTAATTTCAGTTCCTGGGAGCTCTCTTTAGTCAGATCAAGAGGCTACGGCTCTTTAAGTAGGTCTCCAGTTGCTCCGAAAATCATGGCTTTGGAATGATCACAAGGGCCTGTTTATTGCTACAGAGACATGGAAAAAGAATGGAGACATGGAATTACGTGTGTCATATACATAACAATGAACTCATAGCATAAGTGAGCTCAAGGATCTTGTTTTTTTTCCTACTGCCTGTAGCTTCACAGCAAGACTTTGTTTTTTTTATTGTAGTGTCAAGACATAGATTAAAAATATATAAATAAATTTATATATATAAGTATATACAAAGTCTAAATATATAAATATATACGTATTCTCTCGGGTAAGAGAAAATCATACAGCCTGCAATGGAGAACTTGAAATTCCTTGATAGAACAGCAGACTGTTTAAGACATGCAGCTATTCCTGCTCCTCAGTTTAAGAGCTTCCTAATGGGTTTTGGTGTAAAACCACAGGTGAGTGGGTTCTGTGTGTCAAGGCCAATAATGGCTAATTATGTAATTCAAAAGAGGCCAAGGAAAAGGGCCGTTTGGAAAGAGAACAGGCGATATACTGGCAATGTGTTTAGGGAGGTTCTAATTGTATTGTTAGAGCAAGCTGTGGCTGTTTTGCTAATGAAGTCCTAACTAAAATTGATGTGATGCCCCCCGGACTGAAATTACTTTTCAAATTTAGATCCATTATCCCAAATAACACTTAGAATTTCAGTAAAGCCTCCTCTTCTCTTCTACCAGCCGCTGCCACACATTGTCGAGGTTGGCTCCAGCTAAGAACCAAAGGAGCCTTTGTGAGCTGCACCGGGTCAGGCGGGGGTCCCTCATCCGTGCCGTCCCAGCTCGTTGCCGCTGGTTATTCCCGTCGTTGGGATTTGCTGGAGCCCCTTGGGGTCGCGCTCTGTTCGTTCCTCAGTCCTGGTCCCGCCATGGCGCGCGCGCTCCGTTTACCCGTCGCCACGGCAACGGCCACGCCCGCAGGACCCCCTCGCTCGCCGGCATAGCTGCCCACGCAGCGCCTGACGCGCGGGCGCCGGCGGCGGCCGAAACCGGCCCGTGC
>VZRJ01007632.1:3822776-3928221 GCA_013397565.1 Ptilonorhynchus violaceus
GGCGCCTGCTCGGGCCGGGGGTCTGGCTGGGCTGCTCGGGCCGGGACTGCCTGGGCTCGGGCGCGGAGGTGCTGGGGAGCCGGGGGCTCTCCCCGGCGGAGTGTGTGGCCTTATATAACGCTGTGCAGTGTCGCTCGCCCGGGCCCGGTGCAGCCAGAGCGGCTGTTTACTCTGTCATCCTGCTTGAAACCCGGCCGAGGGGTCGGATGGCCTCGACACGCTGCGTGACTGGGGCTTTGGCTCCTCGGGTTTGCACCAAATAGCTGCCCGCAGACTTGTAGTGTGATGTTTTCCTTGCTCGCTATTGGAGCTGTTCTCCCTACCCACCCAGCGGAGAGCTGATTATTCCTTTTCCTGCCTGGCTAGTAAACACTGATGTCATTCCCCTCTTGTGTAATCATTTTTGTCTTCTGTGTGTGTACATTGGTCTTCAAAATATGTTTTTGGGGAGGGGGAGAGGTGGTACTGAGAGTTTTTCTCAGAAACTTCACAGTGAAAACAAAGGGAAAACTAAAATACTTGTACTATAGGAATTGTTCCTGGTGGCAGTGCAGGGTTGTATATGCTGGATCTTTGGAAAGTGTGCTTTAAATGGCTGGTTCTGTGTGGAAACAGATCCCTGCTGGGCTCATATAGTGAGGTTTTAGAGCAGGATTTGTGAGAGGCCAAATCTCAGTACTTACATTTCTGTTCTTTCTTAGGTCACGGTAAAAATCACAAAGATGCTGCCTCGGTCAGGGCCACTCACCCCATCCCTGCAGCCTGTGGCATTTATTACTTTGAAGTGAAGATCGTCAGTAAAGGTAGAGATGGGTAAGTGCCTCATCCCAGCTCGGTGGCTGGGGATGTGTGTCTGGCAGCTCTGCTGGACTCTGACCTCCTTTCCGGAAAGGTTCGAGGTCCCGTGGCTGCTGGGTGCACCAGGCAGGTACATCATGGGCAGGTTTTGTCCTCTTCATGAATAGATGTAAATGTGGTGGAAGGCCCTGGAAGCAGAGGCACTGGCACAGCTGTGTCCTGAGCTCTTGGAGGTGGGCACTTCTAAAACATTCAGTGAACTGTGTGTCTCCAATGCAGTTTGAATTAAAATAGTTCTTCTTCTTGCTGGCAAGGTCTGGTCACTCAGATTTCTGGAATGATGATGCTTCAGAAGTGAAATGAAACAGAAGGGAGGAACCTTGCACTTAATTTTGGACTGTTAGAGTGGTGTTGGCATGGTGAAGAGTGGTCATAGGTGTACTGGAGCACTAGGGAAAGCAATAATGGGGCATTTCTAACAAGGTCTGGGATTGTCCTGCTAATGTGGATGTAATTTCTACTCATTATGAAGTTATCAGGCTGCTGTGTGGGGATGTCCCTGGCATTGTTCTTTGCTAAGGGATGAACATGGCAGGTGTAACTATCCAGAATGGAAGGCCACGCAGGAGGAAGGATTGGGTGTAATTAATTCATCCAGTCCTTCAAGTGTGACATTTGAACTCTGACCACTTTAAGGGTTGTGGGGAAGGGCAGCAAATGTTCCTACTCAAAACCAAATGAGAGTGACAACTGGTTACTGTTGAGTCTTTTTGCCATCATTGTTGAACTGAGCAGTGGCCTACTTGTAAAGGGACTTGTGAAGGATCTCGAGTTGTGCTGCATTTAGGCCCTTGATAATTACTAGGTTATCTGCAGAGGTGGATGCTGGGCTGAATTCCTTACAAATGCAGGGAAAAGACCATCTTTGTTCCTTCATTTCACTGACCTGGGATTAACTGCTTGTCTGTTTTGAAACACTGCCCTTGATTAGTTTATGTAACTGCTAAAACTGAAATAATTTGCAGTGAGCTTCAAGACAATTTTCCAAAGAAATCACATTACAAAAGGTCACTGAACAGCACTTAATCCTTACTGCAGTCTAGATCAATCTTAAAGGGAGATACTGGAATTTCCTGCTTGTCTCCCAAGATTGGAGTTTTCTGTATTAATGATCTGTTGTTTTTATTGTATTCTGTAATCTCATTGACTTTCCAGGAATAATTCCAAAGAGACAGAACCATGTGTGTTAACACAGCAGTCTGAACAGGAGCTGCTGACAGCTCTGATCCGAAGTCAGGGCAGTGGTGAGGCTTTGAGAGCCTCTCTGATGTCTCAGCCATTCCTGTGCCTTGTTTTTCTTTTGCTGGTAGAGGCAGATCCAGCTTTTATCTCGCACACGGTGGTGCTGGGGATTTGTGGTTGTGGATTTCCATTGTAGCTGCTGCATGGCTGTCACTTGAGAAGGAGCTTTTGTGTACCTCACCTTTAACAGTTTGAGTTGTTCCTGCTGTAGGCTCAGTGTGTTGTACTAGTGAACTGTGGCAGAGATCTCTTCTGAGGAGGCTCCCCAGTGTTTATTCCACCATGGTGACTTCAGTTTAAAGGATTAAAAGTCCAGAGATCTAAAGACAGGAATGAGGGAATGAAGTTTTCAAGCAGTGTGAGTGGCAAAGCCTGTCCCTAGGAACAACACAGGAAGCCCTTTAGCAAGGGGAGAGGAAGAACAATCTTTCTGGGCTCATTTCCAGAATGAAATTCCAGAGTGGGTATTTCAGGTGTAAAGCCTCTGCTCTAGGGCTGATTATTTGACTTCTGCTGTATGAGGTAGTGAGGTAGAGATCATGTGAGGTTATTCCCTGGGTATCTCTTGCTGGAGTCTGTGACGGCATTTCACATTTAGGTTTAAAATGTGAGGGATCTGGTTTTGAAACAAGACTTACTTAAGAAAGACTTCGGTGAAATGAATTTCAGGAAGTGTGTGTTGAGAAGTCTGATTTTGCTCAAAGCTGTTTTTCTGTGCTCACAGTTTAGGGCTCTGCACTCTTTTTAGATGCTGACACTTGCTAATAAACAACAGAAACTAAGGTTGCAGATAAGAAATTGGATAGAAGCTCCCAGTGGCTCCTAATGGAGAAGCAAGAATCCCAAAGCTCACACGATGCCTTTCTGCATCCTGCCAAGAGATGTTGCCTGTGTATGCCTCTGTATGAACCCTCTGATGAGAGGGTTCTTGAACTGGCATTAGGCAGTGCCATTTTGGATTGGTGATGTCACTGCGGGAGAGAAACCTGAGCTATGGAGACAACTCAGGTGTCAGGACCACCTTTTTAACTTCTCCCTTGTTTTTCTTTGGACTGGGGATTTAAATCCAGTACGCTCTGGTCCTCTCCCCTGTTTCCTCCCACCACATCATATCCTAGCAGTAAAAACACATAGCCTTGGCTCCCCTTATTTTCCAGGCCAAAAACTCCTGTGCTCACTTTGCAAACCCCAGAGCCAGCACAGGGGAAGAGGAAGGGAGGAAGGGACTGCAGCAGCACAGACACAGGTTGCTTTGGACTGCCACAGCTGGCAGAAAAACATCCTCTTTTGCACTCACTGTCTCCCCTGTGCCTTAATGCACCTGCCCCAGAAAGGTGCTTTTGTTAAAGAAGAAAAAATATTATTTATGAAAACCCTGCATTTGCCATCTCTGGAATTTTCTGCCTCAGCATTGGTAAAATCATTTACTGGTGGATGTTTCAAAGCAAGTACAGCATCCAAAAAGTCCATTTGCTGTACATAAGAAACTTTTAAGATTGATCAGCTCTTCCTAGCTTTGGATGTTCCACTTCTCATGAAATAGAACCACAGTCTATTGAGAGAAAGAAGCATGATTCAAACTTGCTTTTAGCTGAATGGTGGCCTTTTCTCATCCTGGTGGGTTTAGTCTTTATTGATAAGAGGTCTTGTTTATTTACTGGGTTTGTTTTTTGCATGGTGTTTTTTTGTTTTGTTTTTTCCTAATAGAGAAGAAGAGGGGAGGGAGGAGAGGGGGAGAGGGGAAGCTGCCAGGATACCATTGAAAAACTGTTTTGACAAGGTTTGTGGGTAACATGTAACAAATCAGACCTGTCAGATTGACCTGTTGCTACTTCTTGAGGGGGGAGATGGTTCTTATCCTTGCAGAGCAGAGGAGAATTTAGTTTGCAGTCTCTGGTTCCAGCCCTCTTCTCACCTTGTCTGTGCTGAGCACACAGGGAGTGGTTCCACAGCACTTTAGGATGATACACGTCAGGACTGTGGGATTCTGCCCTTGCATTTGCCATATGTGTCTGCTCCTTCCCTCATGCTGACAGCCTGCTACCCTATCCTATGGTGAGCTGGTTCAAGGAGATAACTAGTGGAAAGCTGGCCAAAAAATAATTAATGATGATTTAATCTATTGACGTCACTGTCAGAAATTGCTCCTTTTTTTTTCCTCTTTAAATTGAGGACTACTTTTCAGGGTTCTGTTCCCTGACATTAATTGAAGGCGAGTTAATAAAGGGATGGGCCGAGCTGGGAGACGGAAGGGTAAGATTGCAGCAGCCCTCAGTTCCATTCAAAGTGTAGTTGAACAGCTTTGTTTTAAGACTTGCTGGTAGTTAATTCCTGAGCCATTGTGTGCTTGTCTCCTGAGTGTTTTCAACTGGAACAAAAGGACAAGAGGCAATCGGTCACAAGTTGTGGTGAGGGAAATGCCAGCTGGACATAAGAAAGAATTTTCCTTGTGGAAATGGTTGCGCACCAGAACAGGATGCCTGGAGAGGCATTGGCATCTCCGTCATCAAATTTGCCTGGGGGAGCCCTCAGACTGCCTGATGGAAGTCTCAGAGTTACTTACGCTTTGGGCAGAAGGATGAAGAAAGAATGTCCCAAGGTCCCTTCCAGTCCAAACCTCTCCATGAATCTGTGGATGGCTTGGTTCCAGCATTCCTCAGATGAGCAGATTGGCAGAAATGCCTGTGACTCTTCTGTTCCTGAGCTGCCACAAATAACTCATGCTTTTATCACAGTGCTGTTCAACTTTGGCTGTATTTGAAGCACTGAACTTTTGTCCTCTCTCCTTCCAGGACATGGTTCTGTTTGGTGGTCATTTGTCAGCACATCTCACGGCCTCTGTTTCCCCATTAGATGATCTCTGCTTGGTAAACAGGAACAGGGAGAGACTCATCAGGGTAGGGCAGCCAACCCACAAACAACTTAGAGGCTGTTGTGACTCAGAAGGACAACTCCTCCTTGTCCTCTTTATGCTGGGGCAAGGTGAGCTGTCTGTCAGTGACAGTGTGTGTTCCTGACTACCAGTTTGGTTTCTTGACTGCTTTTACCTCTCCCAGCCACGTGCTGGGTTGTGATGGAGTGTGACTGGGGAGGACATTCCAGAGGCCAACCCTGATGGTGCACAGGTTCTGGATTCTGGCAAAAGTCACCTGTCCTGCAGCCTCCTCTCCATTTCTGGGCTGCTCCTGGAACAGACAGCCCAGCAGCCTGTGGATTGCCTTTGGAATGGCAGTTTGCCGTTGACAGCTGTCTTTTCTGGGAATGGTTTGGTTTTGGACAGCTGCTTACTCAGGGATACTTGGGTGTGCTGACATCCTGACGTCTCCGGTGGGGACAGAGCCGCCGCCTGCCCACGGTCACTGTGCAAACACAGCAAGTGTGGTCTGTGGGCAGAGGAGGTGCCAAGGGTCCAGCCCTCTGTGGCAGGGCAGCCCAGTGGTTTCCTGAAGACTTTTAGCCATCCCAGGAAGCATCCCAATATGGCTTTTCTTTTTGCCACGATGTTTTCTTGTGTGCCAGCACCAGTGACTGTAGTGAGCTGGATCATGCTCACAGTTTTTGCTGGATCAGTACTTGATACAGTGATTGCTGTGGTAGGTGGAGACCCACAAGGGCAGGAGAGGGAAACTGGGAAGACATAAGCCCCAGGGAGTGTTGGTATCCTTCCAGCACCATTCCACAGCTGCTTTGAGCTGTGCAGCCCATTGTGCAGAGATGCTGGTCAGTGCTAGCTTAGGTTGAGGGCACTTTTCTGGGAGAGGAAGGAAAGAGTTCTTTGAGAAGAGTGGCCGAAGAGCTAATCTAGTTTAGTCTGTACCATAGTTTATGTAAAATCTTCCTTTAGCTTTCATACACAAGTGCACCATAAGCCAGACTTAAAAATAGCTTCGTTTCTCTCTGACTGAAAAAGAAAAATAAAGGTCAGCTGTGTTGGTTGGTTCACAGTCTGTACATTAGTAACAAATCATCTGCCCCTCTTCCTTGCTTATGTTTCTCCTTGCCAACTTTCCATCTCTCCCCGGCATATGGTGAGTGCGATGGCTCTGTGGAAAGCCTTTTGCTCGTGTGCTCTAATGGGTTCCAGATGCTGACAGAGGCCTGTCCATGGAGTGCTCTGACAGCATTGGCTGGTTGTGCTCAGACACCTTGGAGTGTCCTGCCTGTCTGGATGTGGCTGTAGGGAAGGCTAAGGGATATTCTATGGGAATTGAAGATTTCTCGCGTGATCCCTTATTTGTCACTGATAAGCCTGTAAATAATTGATTTCCTCCCTGTTTTTATTTTTTTCCATCCTGGTTTCCAAGAATCCCAAACCAGCACAGAGAGGGGGTTGTTTTTCTGTTTGCAGGTAGGTCTGCTTGTTTGTATTCATGCTGTTCTGCAGACATGCATTTAAACAACCCAACACGTAAATAAATCCCCCAAGTAGATTCTGTAAACAGTTCCTGCCTTGTTCCCATTTGCAGATGGTCTTGCCCAAGCAAGTCCTTCTTGCTCAGCTGCTGACTGTGCCTTGGTGCTCTCAGGTATAGAGACTCATTTTCTACAGAGGTTTCATGTCAGTTGATGACATCTTATACGGGTTGTTATTTTTTTGTCATTCTTCTGCTAAACTCTTGAAAGGGAATAATATTGAGAGCAGCTCTTCAGTCTAAAGCAATCATGAGGCTGGAATATCTGATTTGCAGTTGATAACTTCTTTAATTCCTTTTTTTAATCAATAAAGTGGAAATTTAAACTGAGTGTTTTATAGCAGTATCATGGGCCATCCATTGTAATAGTTGAATATCAATTTATCATTAAAATAATTTGTGAATAAGGCAGCAAAATGAAAGGACTGGTGGTGATGTGTGACTTTTTCACTTGTGATGTGTGCATTTAAGTATGTCTGAAGTCTGAGATTTCCTAGATTTCAGGCTGTGATAATTATTTTTGTTGTTGTTAGGGTTTCTTATTCAGCTGCTTACAAAATTTTGCACTGTAAAGAAGAAAGCGTTTGTTTTGTTATTTTTTCGTCCCCCCTCACTCTGCTATATCTGAATATCTGTTATTGAAAAGGTAGGAATACGACAAAAGCAAACTCTAGCAAAATCAGCATCTTTAGAATATATGTAAAATGTTACTGTGCTTCGGTTCTTCAGAATATGTTTGCAGTTAAATTAAATCGTAGAATAATGGGAACTAATTATTTACATATTCTAAGCTTGTAGATCTAAGGAATTCTTTAATAATTAAATTGATGACTTTTATAGCGGGAAAACTTTTTTCCTTCATTTGAGAAGCCTTGAAATGATGAACTGCTAAAGAATTTATCATCCACTGTGAAGCTTTGATGCTTTTTCTTCAGCTCTTCACTGAAGCTGAATTGTGTTAATTGTGTTATATCAACTCTGTGACCAGATTAATTTTTTAAACTGCTTTTCTAGCAATGGGATTTACATTGTACCTGTGGTATAAGACTGAATCTCTTGTTTCCACTCTACAATCTGTCTGCTTGTTTACAAGTTCTGTGTATTGATGCTCTGGTCTACATGAAGCCTTTGTTCCTTGTTGTGGAGATGTCAGTGTGTAAAGATCTGTGAGTTCAGTGTGTGGTGCTTTCCCAGTGCTCACCCGAGCTCTGACTCTCTGCCACTGTTTAAAGAGAAAGTGTTCTTATTTCATCAGTACATCTCTCAAAACTTGATGTGTTCCTTTGTCTGTAATATGTTTTCCACATAATTAAAAAAATATAGATCTTATGTAAACATTGCAGCTTCTTCTTTCTGTAATTTCATTAATTATTAGCAGGTAAATCCTCTTTTTGTAAGAATTGTTACCATCTGAGCTTAAACCAGACCAAATTAGCCAGTAAGGATGGGAGAATACCCCTTAAGAGAACCAGCTAGCTGGTGGTGGATTGTTTTCTTCTGATTTGGGTATTGCATTTATATTGTTCCCCTTGTTTTTCAGTGGAAAAAACAGGGGCTCAAGCTGCAGTTTGAAGCTGACTGTCTGTTATGATGGACTGAAATGCAAGATTAGTCACCAGAATGAAACAGTCTTTATATGACTTGCCCTCTTTTGGATGCCTTTCAGTTAGATATTTGTGGACACTCTAGCGTCTTTCTTTACTGTTTTCTAGGCTTTGTTCATGGCAGAAAAAATGCTCTGTTGCTTAAATTGGCTACAGAACAACTTAAGATTAAGTCCATTCAGTCATGGAAACCTGTTTAACTTCCCTAATATATTTTCAGTGACTCTGAGCAGTGCATTTGGAAGTGAGGTTTTCTAATCAGCAGGACGACCTGAACAAAAATCTTACTTATTCAGTTGGGTGTAACCAGAATAAATAATCAGAGAATGAGTATCAGTAATGCTTTGTGCTGTTCCCAGACTTTAGGCACCATTTGTCACTGAGATGGTTTGTGTGTGAACTTTGTTGGATATCAGCTGACTTAGGGAATGAGTCAGCAGCCAAGAGTGAAAAAAATAATAAGTTGGTGTGACACCTTTGCTTCAACTACATTTGCATTTGACCACAGGGTTTGGGGTTCAGTTGGAGGTGGTGATTCTTGGGGTGGCAGATGGAGAAACTGGTTATTCTGGACAGATTTTAGTGGTGAGTTTAGCCTGGTGGTGCTCGTATTGTGCCTTTTCTTTTCTAAATGGTGCTCAGGCCAAGTCTTCCTCTCTGATCTGTATTTTCCATCTTTCAGTGTTCTTACAAACACTGTTAATTAGTCAAACACATCATCAGTCTTTTCCTTTCCTGAAGGTAACACAGACAAGGGACAGATTTGGCCCTTCCTACAGCTGGCAGATACCAGTTGAACGTGATCTTAAAATAGGAAGGGAGCTGAGAATATGATACCTTGGTCTATCAAAAATAGCTTTTCATTCTTCCTCTGTCATTTTGTCACTAATTACTCATAACCACCCTGAGAAGATGTGTTATGTTACCGGATTGCTGCCTCTCAGTTTTGTCCTGCTCACTCACCTTCTCTTCCACGGGCTTCAGCTTTTAAGGCTTCTCTGCCTTTCTAAGGCTCAGGTACAATGGACTCCTCCATGCCTCAGGATACTTGTAGTTGTTTTTAATGAGCACTTAAAAATTTTATTTTCTTGCCTTTATCTACTTCTTTTCAGCCTTGTGTTATTTGTCTTTACTGACCTCTGCTTGGGGAATTGGGATTCTTTCTGGAGCCCATCAGTGCTATTTCTGAATCACTGTCACAGAACAGCACAATATGCACGAATAAAACCAGAACCACTTCCACTCTAGAGATTATATTCCATTATGAAGTAGTTCCAAAATGTTTACTGTTACACCGAGGAATCGGAGACAGTTGGAATCCAGTACTTTACATGCCATAGGTAATTTTTTTAAACAGATGTAACTTGTTTTTTCATTGCCTTAAAACAGTCTTCCCCATCCCCCACCGTAACTGCGACAATGTGGTTTCAAGTGGTGGATTGATAAGGGTTATCATTTCTCACCACTCTTTAAACCTGGCATGAAGTCAGGCCCCACCTCAGACAAGAATGATAGTTTAGAGCTTTGCACAAGAGACTGTGAAAGTCTCTGAAATGCCACCAGTGTGGTTTATTATTCACCTCTAACTTCATAATTTAGCTTGTTTATTTTAGGTTTACCTACACGTGTTGAAAGAGTGAGGTGCATCATAGCTGGGAGGACAGGATTCCTACCACATAGGTGTGGTTATTAGAAAAAATTGCGGGATACAGGAAGCCTTTGAATCACAAACCTCTGGAAGGGTGGAACATCCCTTGTTTAACTCATGTCTCAGCTGGACAGCTTGGCCTTGGCTAAGCCACGTAATAAAATGCCAATCCCAGGAATTTCCATCCCGTGCTGTGTTAATGTTAGTTCACAACTGAGCAGGGAACAACTACTTTACTGGAAGTCATGGCCTCCAAAACAAATTATTTAACCTCTCTGGTTTTAACTCTTCAAGTGTGGGCCTTGGTGCATGTCAGCATCCCTGGCAGTCTCCCCTTCCAGCCTCCTCTACTGTGCCAGGGTGGCTCAGGAAAGAAGAGTTCTGGGCTTGTGGCCGTTACCCAAGCAATGCTAAACTAACGTATTTTTTTTCCCCTTTGTTGCCCCAGCTTTCAGATGGGGTGAATTTTGTCTGCTATCCATCTGCTGTTTTGTCTGTAAACTTCACAGCCACTTCAAAGAAGAATGGCAAGGATTGTTTCACCATCCTGACTTGGTACCTTTCAGCAGGTTAAGCAGTAAATACAGGGAAAACCATACTGTCTGTCCTTTCCTGGCAGAGCCTTAATAAATCTGCCCTGCTATTTGTCAGCTAGTGTTTGAGATGAGTACTCTCTCCAAGTTTATTAGAAAACTCTTGTAGCTTTTTGGGTAAAGAAATACCTCCTTCCCAAGTGCTGGGTGCTTTACAGGAAGATGTTCTTTGCTCCTGGGATTCTTGAAACTGAAGACTATAGTACAGGTAGACATGAGTTCTGTTGCTGTGTTCTTCTCTGTACTCCTCAATGAGTTCTTCATTCCTGTACTGGAAAAGCCAAATAGATGCAAATGCTGGAATTTCAGCATTAGCTACTTGCTGTCAAAGAGCAGGTCTGTTTTCAAGTTTTTCTGCTGGGTTCACAAGGATTTTTGTTGGTAGCTCATAGAAAGTAGCTTTAGACTAGGCAAGAAAATTTTCTTACGTTGACTTTTTGGCAGGTTCGCTGGGTATCTTGTTTGTTCTGGAGAAACATCTTCTGACTCAAAGAATTGTTCCTCATATGGGTGGATTCCCCTTCTGGGACAAACTAAACACAGCCATCCGTAATGCTTAGAACAGCCTCTTTAAGAGATCTCTTTGTTTCAGTTTAGGTCAATCAAATGTTGTCACTCCTGTGAAATAACTCTTCTCATAGTTTTTAAGATAATTTCTGCCTGGTGACAATATATAATTCTTCCTGATGGAGTCAGTGCATTTGAGATTTTTTGTATCTTTAAGAATTAAATTTTAATTTAGAAGTACAGTAATCATTTTGACTTTCCATCTCTTTTCCAGGGAAAGTCTTTTATTGACAGAAAGAAAAAAGAATACTTATATTTTTAAAAATACAGATTTAAAATGCATCTTTGAAAACATCTGCACTGCAGAGTCCACCACACAAGTTGTCTTAGGAGCCTGAAGTGAATTCTGTCCTGTTTAGATGTCACTGTGCTGGAGCAGCTACATGTGTTGGTGTTTACTGCTCAAGTACTTGGGAACTGGGGAAGGGACCCAAAAAGCTTTGTCTCTTTGAGCTTAATCCTAGCACAGTCACAGTGCTGTAAGACCTAGAGGGAGAAGTCCTGGCAGTCTGCTGCTTGTATGTGGAACCAGCATCTTTTGACACGAGGACTTGTCACCAAGGGCCTTCATTCCTCTGCTGCGGCCAGGGAGAGCCAGGGCGTGGATAAAAGAGGCAGAGCTGATGTTGTGGCTTCTGGTAAGTGTGGCTGATTCAGTCACATTTTCAAAAGCAACCAGTATTGACTGGGCAGGGCTGAGGTGCAGTAGGAGTCTGAAAGAATTTGGTGCTATGGTAACTGCCGAGGCTGCTGGTGAGTGGAACCAGGGCTGTTCTGACTGAATCACCAGCATGTGTCTACGTTTATTTTTGTCAGTCTGCTCTATTTGATCTACTGATGCAGCATTTTTGAAGCTTCAGCTTAGGTGTGGGGGGCAGTTCTAAGTGTTCAGTGTTCACTGCTGAGAAGATGGTTTTAGGAGGTCATTTTTGCCTAGCTTTGTATCTTACCTATGATGGGTAATGGATATAAATATATTATTACCCCAAACCCTAAAAAGAAAATTATTTTTCCTGTTTGAGAGTGAGTGCTAACATTCCTGTGCATCCTTTTTTTAAGAGGCTCTTTGAATCCCTCAAAAAGGAACTCCAGTTAATGGATACACCATGGGGAGTCTGTCCACACCATTATGATCCAAAACCAGGGGTGATACAGGCAGGCAGACCACAGAGACTTATGCTGAATGATATTGAATATCAAAATCGATTCATTATAAAAAAAAGGCAGTAGTTTGCTCTTGATGATGCCCACAAATACTGTTTAACTAGTGCTGAATTTGTTGCATACACAAAACTGGTTTGGAGCATTTGGAATCGAGGAAGTGAGAAGCTGTTCTGCACCAAGAAGTTCAGAAAGCAGCTGGTGCTTTTGGGGGTGGTGGAGTTGAAGATTAGGTTTTTTTCCCTCTCAGTTTTGTAGAGAATAGAGTCGTTTTTTTGTCTGAGACTTTATAGACCTTAAAGCTCTTTTCGTCCATTACTGCTGATACATAAGTTGATTGTAGATAGGAAAAGCAAAGTAGCACTTTCTAAAACAAAACCCAGCAGTCAAGTCTGTGACAATTGGAAGTTCTGGATATAAGCTGTGGGCTGTGGAGTTGAAACTCAACATGGTGAGGGAGTCTGTTTTTATTTTAGGTTGTCTGCAAATTCTGTGTTCAGTTCTACAGCCATTATGGTATTATTTTTAAGTTTGTCTTGAGCTTTAAATGGGAGCAGAAGTTGAAAAGCAAAAAACTGTGAACCAGGAAGGCTTGTGGTCATGTTCCTTTTTTTTTAGCAACACATTTCCATGGTGTTGTGTATCTAGATTGAAGTGGAGTCTTAAATTTAGAATTTGTGGAGTTGTAGTGCTTGCTTTTTATAAAAATACAAGCTTCCAATCTTAATTTAAAGCTACGTTGCCTGAAAATGGAAACAGAATATTGTACGAGTTTTGTCCTTGGTTATGTGCATGGGATTTGCTGCTGTACACAAAAGAGGGGGGATGAATCTGCATAGAAAATAATGAAGTTAAGCAGGATAAGCTGAAGTGGGTGATGACCTATTTTATCTGAGTTCGACATTTAGGTTATTTCCTCTAATTTCCAATGGTTTCCTTGGCGTTGCCACCCTTATGGTGCAATACAGTGCAGTAACCCAGCAAGGGATGGGGACAAAGGGCACCCATGGAAGTGCTGCAGCTGGGATTGTGGTGAAGCTGTGCCAAGCTTGTGTGCAGAGGTGCCCTCTCTGTTCAGTTCTAGGTCTGTTGTTGTCAGCAGCAGCAGATGTAGAGGCAGAGGAGCAGACAAGCACCCTCAGGCAATAAGGAGGGATGGAGTTGGCCGTGGCCCTGTGCCAGCAGAGCTGTGCTGTGTGATACTGAAAGGAAGGAATCTGACACCACCACATGACAAAGTGGCCACAGTTCTACAGTGTTTTACCTTCAGCCGAGCCAAATAGATCAGGGCACAAGAAACATTCCCTGTGCCTAGAGGCATGTCCAAAAAAACTCACCACCCAACAACAAAAAAGCCAGAAAACAAACCTTATAAATTGAAGAAGCTTGTTTAAGAACAGTTAATAAAACCAGAAGGGTTAAATGCTTTGAGATGGTACAGAGACTGTTTAAGAAGACATTGTGTTGAGGGATCAGACAGTTGACAAAATAGACGTGGGGGTGAGAGGCAATAGGGATACACACCCCAAAAGTTTAAATTTTATTCAATGAGAAAAATGAAAAGAACAAACTTTTAAGCTTAAAAAACCCAATAAGGTTGACCAGAGTGAGTTCAGGGACATCTGGTTCAAGGTCTGAAATGTTAAAGGAATATTTTTCCCTCGCAACACATCAGGGATGGGAAGCAAGCTGGAGTCTCTAAAACCAAGAGGTAATGCAGGAGAACTTTTTATGAAGAACTCTGAAAAGGTAGGAATGTTTAGTGGCTCACAAATGTAAGTCCTTTGCTTTTAAAGGATTATCCTTCTCAAGTAAAAGTGTTAAAACAGCAACAGTATCATTTGTCAACAAAACACATGCCAGTGTTAGTTTTTAAAGGATAATCTGGTTCTTGTTGAAGGGTTAATACAACAGGAGTCTTATTTGTCCATAAAACGCAGGAACAAATCATTGGGGTTATCTGGTCTTCATTCAAGACTTCTAAAGAATGAAATAGCGGAGCAATGGACTATGGAGTGTGAAATTTAAAAAGTCTTGATTACAGAGACATGAGCGTTTATATTTTTTTTTCCACCCAAGGGATCCAAAAGAATGAGATCACATAGTGCTTCCTCCTAAAGTCTCTTCCACCCTTGGCATCTCTACATGAGAGCAGAACCTTCCTTGCTGCTTTTCTTGAAGTGAACACAAGGTTCAGGAGCTGAAGGGCTCAGGGTGATGTGCCGGGCAGTCGTCACAGCACGTGTAGTGTGTGAGTTCAGGGTTGTGCTGTACCTCAGGAACCGGTCTTTCCTGGATGATCTTTCCTGGATCATCTCATCTCCTTGACCACTAGGAAGGGAGCTGGGTTTGGCTGGTATGATCACATCAGGACTTGTGTACCTTTGTGGCTCAGGGAGTTCTGTTTTCTCAGTGTGGTCGATATCCTGCTTTAAGCACTTTGAGCTGAGAGTTTGCTGCCTGTTTGCCGTCTTTGTTGGGCTGAAGAGGAAGGGTCTGGATCCTCTGGGAGCTGGTGCACTCCAGAAATAGAGCATGTTTTTAAAAGAAGGGATTGACTTATTTTAAAGCAATGTAAAACCAGGCTTCAAGAATTTGAAGTCCAGAAGGTCATGCTACCAAAATGTGGAGTGTTCAAGAAAAAGAGTTGGCCTGGTTTGCAAAGATGGTCTCTTCTCCTGGGTAAAAAGTGATGGGACAAGAGAAAATGGCCAGAAGTTGCACCAGGGGAGATTTAGGTTGGATATTAGGAAAAATGTCTTCATGGAAAGGGTTGTCAAGCACTGGAACAGGCTGCCCAGGGAAGTGGTGGAGTCAGCATCCCTGGAGGAATTTAAAAGGTGTGTAGCTGTGGCACTTAAGGACATGGTTTAGTGGTGGGATTGTGACCCTTGGTTGATAGTTGGACTTGACAATCTTAGAATTGTTTTGGTGGGACAATAGCTTTATTTTGTGCTATTAAAGAAATCATAGGCTGATTTCATAAACTTGTAGATCTCTAAAATTTCAGTGTAAACAAAAAAGAAATCAGTTATTACCATTTCTGTATGATGGTGACAGTGACTGAGATGGAGAAGTCAAGAACAGGGAACAGTTTCTGCAGGGGACTTAACCCACATAACTTTAAGAAATGTAACTTTGGGATGAAATTCTGAAATAATATTTTTATACACGGTTAATGTTTTATGGGGCAGGTGGCTGAGAAAGCCACAAGAAGAAAACGGAATGAAAGAATAGCAGGACACTGGCTGTAGCCCATTTGGATTCTTACCTTATATGAACAAGAGCCCAACAAGTTCATTTCAAAGCTCAGTAACCTAAAAATATGGAAGTGTGTTGAAAACAAACTGAGAAGGGCAGCAAATTAACAGAAGCAGAAGACACAAAGTGGGAATGTGCATAAGTATTGCAGTGAGGAAAGGAGACTTTGCAAAGGCTGGCTAAGCCTTGCTGTCCTGCTGGATAGGTGCAAAGTGGTTCTCATGGGGGCAGAATAAACAATCAAACTTGACACAAAAAATGGTCTCTGAGCTGTCTCTTAGAGTGCAGGGTCAATTTGTGTCCCAGTTCCATGAAAAAATCAGTTCAGTTCTCATCTGCAGTCAAAAAGTAAATGGGACAATAGAGATCAGGAGGGGGAGGAATAGAAACCAAAACGGAGATGATTATTACACTGTTTTCTGTAATAATCACTGTGGGTTTGTGTTGTGAGTGATGCTGGTGGTTCTGGTTATCCCCTGCTTCTCAAAGAAGTTACAGAACTGGAAGTGTAGCAGGAGCATTAAGAGGCAGAGATGAGCTTCCACAAGAACAACTGAATAGACTCTGATTAATCAACCTTGAGAAGAGACCTTTGGGGAGCAGGGTGTGAATGAGGGCTTTAAAATCCTTGAGAAAGTTGTCAGGGAAATGCTTTTCCTTTCTCTTCCAAATCTAAAAATGCAAGTACCAAACAAAAGTAGCTCGGGCGGGAATGGGATGGGGGAGCTGCAGGATGTTGCCTTTTGGAAGAGCTTACAAAGGTTCAGAAAGTGTGATTGTGTAAAATGTATGCTGAGTGATGAAAGAGTGTTCTTGGAAAGTACAACTGTCTGCTCTGCCCTGCGCATCCACTAACCGCTATTTTTGGAGACAGTACATCAGGCTCGACAGACATCTGTCCTCATATACTATATCTGCACTTAGGTACTTTTTTACTGTCTTGTTAATCACCTACAAAAGTCGGTTTTTTTCTGATACATGGGTAAAAAAACAAATACCAAACTGGAAATTAAATTACTGATTGTTTTCCAGTCCTTTTCCTACCAATTAGGAGCTAAAGAGTAGCTGTAGTTGTATATTGGAAAGCTGTCTGCTACTAAAGGAGACTGACATTTTATCTTGGATTCAATAAAAGACATGAGTAATGGAAAATCTTCAGTGATTTTGTCATTCTTAAATAATTTGTGTGTGGGTTGGGTTTATTTTAGTTCTATATTTCTGTTGCAGGAAATCTTGTGCCTTGACCATTCTTTGCTTGACTGACATTTTGTTTGGTTTTCTTGAAGGTACATGGGAATAGGACTTTCTGCTCAAGGGGTCAACATGAACAGGCTTCCTGGTAAGTCACTGTTAAGGTTTGTTTTGACTTTACAGTTTGTGTTAAATGTTCATTTGAAATAAAGACTTTTATTTATATATGTGAATTAGTGAATGTGTGTTTCTATTAATAAAATTGCATTACTATAATTGTCTTATGTCTGGAAGTTTCAAACTATTGAGTGTTATCTTAAACTGAGTTACTGGTGTTGTCAATGCAGCCATGATGATTTTAGCAGATAATAGAAATTAATTCTAAACTAATGAGTAATAGGTAAGATGATGAGCTTTCAGACAGGTGATCTCTTCTTTGTGTCTGAAAAGTAAGTAGGAAAATAATTTTGCATTTAATCTGTATATTCCACTTGACAAATTTACATGAAAGAATCTGAAAATGACAGGAAGGTTGGTCTGTTGTATTGTCTCTCTTCTTTCCCTCTTCCCACTGAAAAACTACAAAAATGTGATAGAGTGGTACTTCCAGTTAATATTGTTACTTCTTTTGTTTGAAATATGTGTTTTTAGGTTCACCTCTAAGTCGGTTAAGTGGCTGCTTTTTAGAAATAAATAATTGGTAATCCTTCTTTAACAATATCCAATTTATTGGGTAACATTACAATTTCTAGATATGGATTGACATAGTGACTTCTGTACCAGGAATTCTTTCAGCTGGGTTTGAAACTGGAAGTTTGCGTTTGGTAGAAAGTAAATGTTCTTCAAATGCCAGAATGGATGACAGCAGGTTCCCAGTGGTGGGTGCTTTTTTGTGGACTTGGATGGAGTTGTTTTAAAGCTGAAATCTGTGTTCAACCTTTATTATGGATCTGGATATCTCCAAAGGAGACTGTTTTGTGAATGTCCTAACAAAAGGAAGATATGAAAACTGTCTTGGGAAGAATGGTTTCAGTGGAAAGAATTTGCATCTTACTGCGAACTGTGTTTGTTAGTAATTGTTATGACAACTGCACCAGTCAGTCCTTCTCTCTCTGCACTTCTCCCCAGTCCTGCTGATCCAAGTGGGTTGTGTGCTGTGTTCAAGGTGAAGCGTGAATCCAGTCCCATCATCTCTTCCCAGGGTTGAAGTGCTTGCAAAAGGGGTTGTTTGGCTGTTAAGGGAGCATGTTCTGTTCAAGAAATGGCTCTCGGGCACGTGTGATGGAAAGATGGGGGGGAGTGCTTTGTAGACTTGGCCTGCAGACAGGTGCCTGGATTATGCTTAATTTAGGATTCTCCTGGGGTTGTAACACGGGTACATACACACCACTGCTCAATAGTGCCCTGAGATGGTGTGTACTGAATGTCTCGGGTGTGCTGTCCTGAAACTGAACAGCCAGTGTAATCTCTTCTTTTGTTTTTTCCTTTAGTGACTAAAAATTACCCAAACCACTTCTGATAAATGGCTTTAAAGCCCAGGAGTTACATAGGCAGCATTTTGCGGCCAGTTTGAGTCAAAGTGCCTGTATACCATTATTATTTCTAGAATGCATGTGGTGAACATGGAATTCTTTTCTCTCAGTGAAATAAAGCATAAAGTGAACTTGAGACTTGAAATAGTGCTTGTTTAGCAATGAATTGTACAAATTTGATCCTATGAACCTGTTGTTTGTTTGATCACACACAGATTATGCTGCCAAGAGTCATTCTGTGATCATACTTAGGTCGCTCTTTTGTCATCTGTGTAAGATTAACTGCATGGCTCTGTATTACAGCTCAGTAATTATCTTCCTGGCTTTTGGAGAATGAGTCTGATTTTTGTTTTTTAGTATATTTTTCTGGTAACCTAAGTGAGAAACATATTTCCAGGCTTAACTGTTAGCAAGTCCTTCACAGCACAGAGTAAGTGAGAGCTCACAAAGAAGTGACAGACTTTGGAGTCTTGACTTGGCTTTGTATCAGAGTGTAATTTTAACTTTTTGTGACCTGAAACCCTGCCAGGTTTGTCTCCTTAGACCCTTTCTAAGCCACTTTTGCTTTAACAGATTGATTTTCACTCAGTGTGCTACCAAGGCAGTGTGTAACCACTATAAGTGGTGGTGTGGGAGCCCAAAGCCTGGTATGAGGAGCCAAAGTTGGTCCCTTTCTTGTTCCCAGTTTCACTGGGGATCCCTGGCACCCTGGAGTCATAATTCAAAGAACAATCTTGCTGCCGGGTTCTGTCTCAAGCTTGTTTTTCACCCCCAAGGTCAAACACTTTGGCCATACCCAGTTCCCAGTCAGGGCATTTGTGCTTTATGCCAAATTTATTTTGGCTTCAGCCCAGCTGGGTGCTGGTGGGGGTAGTGCTGAGCTTTCTCTGAAGGTTACAAGTGTGATTGGAGCAGCCTCAGCATTCCCTTAACAATCCCTCTCTGCATTGGGAACAGAGGCTGCTTTTAATTGGAGAGTTCCCTGTCCATGTTTGACTCAGAGTTTCTGTGTGCTGTGCTTTGAAATTCAGTCAGCAGATCTGAATTGTTTGTGGGATTATTCTTAACTACCGACTTTTGTGACCCTGAAATATCTTGATTTTTTAAAATTTTTTAAAGGCATTTAGAACACTTACTAATAAACATTCTGCTTTAAACTAGTGGCTTTTATTGAAATGTCTGCTCACTTCTTTGCCCAGATACAACTTTTTTGACGTGTGCTCAGCATTTTGGTATTTAAGGATGAAATTACATGTTGCAGCTGAACCGATCTAACTCAGTGTCATCGAAGGAGAGAAACCTGACACTTCCCTCCTCCCCATCCCATCTGCACAGTCCCTTTTCTTTCGTGGTGCAAGCCTTTGGCTCTGGCAGTTGTCACCTCCTTGGCCAGGCCAGCTTTCAGGCCAGGCAGGAACCTGCCTGCTTTCCTGCTTTTCTGCTCTATTGGGGTTGTGGCAGGCTGATTCCTTCAGAACTCATGGGATGCTCTTTCCTTTGCATCCTGCATGTAACATCTCACCGTCCTTTTTAAAAATTTTTTTATTATTATTTAACCCTCAGTCCAGTCAGTTTTTCTGAGCCCAGCTGAAATGTGTTGGTGGTTTGCTAAAGATTTCACCAAACCTTCAGAAAATGGAAAATGCAAGTGTCCTATCTTTAACATGGATGAGATGTGCATGCTGGAGATGATTCTCCCCTGCATATGATGTTCTGCATTGGTTCAAGTCCTTCACGATGTTGAGAAATAACATTTCATTTCTTTGAGCTTTTTGAGGGTAACCTAGCAGGAATATAGAGCCAGGCGGAGAGGGAAGGAGGGATGATTCTGTACAGTAGCAGCAAGGTCTTAATTCACGCTAAAACGTTGTGAAACCACACCCTTAGGCATACCCTGCTTCATTTTCTTAAACAGCATAGATAGGATCTGACCAATCACTTTTAGAGACTTTAAACACCCTCTGGTTAATAACTGATTTGCCCTGCTATGCAGCATTGCAGATGCTGAAGGGAGTGCCAGCTTTCACTCACCATTCTTTGGTTTTCAGAAACCTTAGTCATTTTTTCAGCTTACTCTTCAAACAAAAAGATACTCCTTGGCTTATTCACTATCTGTCTGCTCCATACTCTCTGTTAAAAGAACGAGCTTCAAGCTCAATAATGTTTTATAAACTTGTATTAGTGTGCAGCCAGATAAACCAGGAGAATTTGGTGTACAGAAAACTGCTCCCTATTGGGGTTTGGCTTCTGGGACTGTAGTGCCTTAAGCCAGCTCAGCAAAACCAGAAACAGTTTGTCCAGGTGTCCTGAGTCTTTGTTCAGTAGAAAGTCCTGTGAGTGACCCATTTCTGTAGACATGAAGATATAAAATATGAATCCTGGGAATAAAGAATTCCCCATGCTTCCCTCCTCTGTGAAAGCCATCCTTCATCCTCCATAAAACACCACCATGTGGACTGGGCTTTGCATTTTAGCCAAGTTTAGAGCTCCTTTCCTTTGAATTCTCTTGCTGATAGGTTTCTGTTGGCATTTGTAGGTAGGACTTTATTTCTTCTCAGCTTATCTTATGTGCTGTCAGAGGAGATGCAAGCAGGGGAGTGAGGCTGTCTATGACTGCCTTCCTGTTCCGTCCTTTGAGAGGAAATAGTTACTTGTTTCTTCCTTAGGGATGTTCCCAAGGGTTTTTGAGGCAGGTGTGCTCTGCTCTGGGAGCAACCAGAGAAGGGAGGCTGGGCAGGATAGAATCATAGAATATCCCCTGTTGGAAGGCACTCATCGAGTCCAACTCCTGGTCCTGCACAAGTAAAATTCTCATGGGAAGTTATTATTCCTCATCAGAGATGGGGATGGGTTTCTGCAGAGGCTCTCTATTTCGATTTTCAAACCTTAGTTCAACAAGGCTCTGGGCAGCCTCATCTAAGTTAACCCTGCTACAAGTGGGATATTTGGCTAAAGACTTCCAGGTATTCCTTCTAGCCAGTTTTGGTTCAGTTTTGATGTGGTTTCTTTTTTTTTATTTCTTTTTTTAATTTTCTTTTGTTTTCTGTGATTGCCAGGGAATCTTTCTGCTTCAAATGTGTTTAAGGAAGTTTTCAGTTTATGCTTTGGGTTGTCAGTTTGTGTGACTTCATTGACAAACAAAGGACCTGTGCTAAAGGACTCAGTCCCAGTGGTAAATGTAGTAATTATAGAAGATGAGACCTCACCAAACCATCCGATCTGAAGCAAATTCAATAATGCATCAGTCCTGCTTGACAGATGTGTGTCTAAACCAGTCTTTCATTATTTTTCTGGCAACTTCTTCCAACACTGTCCTTGTGTTGGAAACTTTCCCTGATGACTAAGCTGAATATCCCATGTAGTCTTAAGTCTATTCTTGGATCATGTGGAGGTGGAAAATGATTAATTTCTTTCCTCTTTGTAGCTCTATACATGAAAACCTCTATGACTGCGTTGTGGTCTTCTCTCTGGATCAGACATCACTGGCTCTTGACCCTGTCCCTATTTGTCATGTTATCTTGATTTGCAACAACTCCTGTAGCCATTTTCTAAATATTTAATCACTGGATGTGTCACGAGCACCAGTATCTTACTTTTTATGGTAAAAGAAAGCATTAAAATTCAGAGCAAGTCCAGGAAGTGGCTCTTATCCCATCTTGCAAACAAGGGCAAAGGAAAATCCTTGCCAAGCTTTTACAATTCTTAAGGCTTCAGCAGAAAGGAGAGGGGTGGAAGCTACATGGTTACCTGGGAAAAGAAGGCCTTTGGCTTCTAGAGCAATCAGCAAAAGCTCTGAAGTATGGGATTAAATGCATTTACAGTATGTGGCAAACAAAGAGTGATTCAGTCTGCTTTCAGAGCCTCTTGGCTCCTGGCTTCAGAGCAGCTTGGACACACTGCTTCATTTTTTATCTTTAGAAGTAATTTCTATTAAGTTTGTTTATTTATGCAGCTGATAAATCTGTCTTTTAATACCTTATGGTGTTTGTCCTGCTGCAAAGCTCTTTCAGAACTATCCTTAAGAACAGTTGTCCAAAATGGCATGTGGGATTTCCACATGGTGTCATAGCAAAGCCTTAGACAATGGTGCTCACACTTGCTTGCCTCTCGCATCAATAAACCTCAGATGTGACTTCTCTTCTGCTCCGTTTGCTGTGTTGAGGAAATAGAGCAAATCAAAGGTTTTATTTTAGTTTAGGTGTAATTTTAATTGCATAGTCCATCCTTACTGCACCTTGTTGTCACGTTAGGGGGGTGAATGGGTGGAAGAAAGGACGAGAAAGCAGTGACAGTCCAAGGTGCTGGCAGTGTCAAGGCTGAGCGGGCTGACATCAGACCACGGGCTGGATGTCCCTGTGCTCAATTACATCAGGCTGAGGTAAAGCTCCTCATGGGGGATGCCTGTCGAGTGTGTACAGAACCATGGAAAAACTTAATTCTCTTTTTCCCTTCTGTTATTATCCATAAGGAAGACTTAATCTGAAAAAAAAGCATGGAGAAGTTCAGTTTGTCTTCCCCTCAACCCCTGTTTTATTTTTAGTTTTGCTGTGGCTCTTCATGGAGAACTTGAGACCTCTGAGGTTTCTAGTTAAACCACTCAAATTATTCAAGAATGGCTGAAGGAAGCCTTGTGATTTCTCCGAAGGAGTCTGAGTACGCTTGCTTTTACCGTTTTACTTGTATGCTTGATTCAACATTTAATACTTTTTATGACAATTTGGATCTGTTAACGTTACTTCCACCAGACTAGTAGTAGCAGTACTGTCTATATCCTGTCTTGCTGGAGTTCTTGAATGAAAAGTTAGTGTTTAACCCATCTCTGCTTGCCACTCCACAGTTAAACCTGTCCCCTGCTACCCAGGAGGAGATTTGACTTGTCAGGAATTTAATTGTATTTTATTTGTGCAGTAAGTATAACCCAGATTGAATAGTACCCAAATCCTCATACTGGTAAGGAATTACATAAATCACTTACTTAGTACCTGCATAAATTATTGAGTATGGTAAATATTTTTATGTCAGGTTAGGGAAAATATAGGGTTGATATTGGGTTTTTAAAAATAAATAAATAAATAAATGTGTATTCCCCCAAACCTACTTGTAGAAACACCTCCAGGTGTTAGTTACACATGCAGTGAGTCCTTCAGCTGGCTATGCCAGTTCCTATCCACAAAATTGCTTATGCCTCTGGTACCCTCTAATTTATCCCATCAAACCAGTTTGTGGGGCTGGATGTGAACTGGGTCATGTAATTGGGTTAATAATAATAGGTGGGGGGCACTGCTTGATTTTGGGGTTGTTATTAACTTGTTCACTTGCCTGGTTCATCACATAGGTAGTGCAGGTTGAAACAGCTCCTTTGAGAAGCTTTTTTCTCTGGAGACACGTGGGTAACAGAGGTCAGAGGTTATTTTTGATAGAAACAGATGTGCTGAAAACATCAAAGTTCCCTTCAGTTAACAGTTATCCTGATCATGGAGGCATCTTTACAAAGGGGCATCTTTCCAGGCATACTGGGCTGAAGCTAATTTGACTGCATTTAAGTTGGCTTGCCAACTTAACTGCATTTTGACCTGAAAACAATTTGTACCTGGCGTCAACATCCTAAGAGATCATCAGAATGTTTAGAAATGGCAGGTTTTAGCACTGCACAGTGGAAGAAATGAGAGCAAAGTGGGTCAGCTCTGGAATTATTGAATCCATTTGTACAGAATGGATTTTTGGAAGAATTCCTCACCACTCAAGAGCTCAGCCGGGTGGGTGAAGATTATTATGGTGCATAGAATAGTGGCAGATAATAAACATACACTGCCAAAAAAAGGTACACGTAAGAGCAGATTTAAGATTTCTGGCCGTTGTAAGAGGATTTGTCTACATGAGTCTCTTGTTTTTGGAGGAGGGGTTTATTTATTTAAGTGAATCTCCTGGTTGTCACAACTGCCTGTGCTTTTATTTACATCTTCAGTTCTACCCTTGTTTTTTCTAAGCTAAACTACAAGATGCACTCCAGAATCACAGTTTGTGCACTCTAGCCACTAATAACTGTTCAGTCCACAGGACAAGTCTAAGTTACAGAGGGTACCCAGCCCCATTTAAAAAAAAAAAAAAAAAATTAAAAAAATCTCATACTGGAGGGAGTGTCCTGAGACTGGCTGAAACTGGTTGTTTCATTCCTGAATCTCCTCTTACTGTCCTGCACCATCTGCTATTTTCAAAATAGCTTTTATTTTTTTTAAATTTAAGTCAAAATTATAGTGAAAGAAAATTAAAAAACTAAAGAAATTAATAAGAAATTAATAAGAAATTTGGGCTTCTTATAACAAAACAAAGGGATTTCCTTTGAACTTAAGCTTTCACATATTTTTAGCGTTAAGATTTTTTTTCCCATATGGAATCAGTCTTGTGTTCAGTGTATGTAAAATGTCATCATAGGAAAGTAATCTGAGGAGCACTTAATTTTTGTTTATCCTGGGCATACACAACTCATTATGTAGTTTCTTTTTTCATCTTCACTCTAAATTCTATGTGTACATGTATTCTATGTATATTTTAATGGCTGCCCTGCTGCATCTGTGTTGAAGAATCTGAGTTCCTCTGACCTTACTTAACTCACTCTCGTCTTGTTTTCTCTTCCTGCTTCTACTCTCTGCAGTTCGGTAAACACCCTTTAAAAATTTTAAAAATTAAAATTTAAACTCACAACATTTTTAAAATTTAAAATTTTAGCATTCTTAAAATTATATGATGTGTATTTAAAAAAAGTAATTCTTTATATCTTTGGGAATCTTTGTGGTTTATGGTTGACTTGTCCACTGCCCATCAGTGTCACCTGAGCTCTGTTGAATTGCTCAGTCGTCTTCTCATCCCATGTCAGCTTTCTCCTTTTTCAGCCAATTTTTTCAGTTTATGTGCTGAGTTCGCCTGAACTTGTATGAAAATTCCAGCTTGAGTATTGAAACAGGTTTGTTGCATACACTCTGCATTCATTCACATCCCATCTTCATCCCCCAGAAGAACTGGAAGTTCATTCTTTTACATTCTTCAGTTTTTCACATGTTATTAGTGGGCTTTCTGACAAAGTTTGGATTTGAAAGATCTGAATTTCACAGACATCCAATGTTAAAACTTGCTGGTGTGTGATTAAAAGCATTACCTGGGTGTACTATGTGTGGGTGCATTGTGGTATGGGAGGGAAGGTTGTGGCCTGAGTGTGTATACAAGGATGGCAGTGATGGTTTTGTTATAAAATACACATTGAGTGAATTGATATTTTCGATGGGTTTTTGTTGTTAGGGCATTTGAATTACCTGAATTCACATCAGCCATTCTCTACCCTGGTGGCTGCCAAAACCTCTGTCCCTGCACGCTCTGGTGCTCTGCACATTCGGGGTTTTTCCTCTAAGGAGCTTATCGTGCACAGAGCTCAGCATAGCTCGGGTGGGTGGGATGTGTTCAAAGACATGATCCCTGTGCTCAGTGCTGATACTGGCTGAGCTGGCATGGCGTGGGGGGTTGGACAGATGTCTTAGTTCCTCATGATACGTGCTGAGGGGTGACACCAGAGTGATCAGGTCCTCAAATGAGGTCAGACCTGATGCTATCAGGTGTGTTCATAGCTGGGGAGTAAAAAAACCTGCTCCTGAACCACAAAAGTGGGATGAATAACCTTCTGAATTAAGGTTAAATTTACTACCATGTTTTATTTATGGCTATGTGTGTGAAAATTAGGATTGTATAAAGTAAAAGTTGCTGCCTTTTCCCCCTTCCTACTGACTCCAGTTCACATGTTTGCTTGTATTGATTGTGCTGATTGTCCTGTCTGCAGCCAGAAAAACTGCTGCAGCCATTTGGTTGGGTTTCCAGGGAAGTGTTGGTTTTTTTTTTCCTTTTGGTCTATTCAATCAGACTGGCTTTGGGCACCCAGCCTTCAGGTTTGACTGGAGGAAGCAGACTGAGGCTCCAGCTGAGCTCTCAGCAGCCATGCCTCACCCTCAAGTAGTTGAGAAAGTGTTTTGCCACTAAAGCTGAACAAACCCATGGATCAGTATTTCAAGGCAGTAACCCCGGCCCTGGAAAATAACCAAAGAAAGTGTTTCCAGTGGCTATTAAGTGCTCAGGCATCAGTGTAGGGAAGTAATTCTTACTCAGGGGTTATGGCTGTCCTGCGCTTTTCCTTGCCTTGATTTCTGTGCCATATCTCTTTCGAAGCTGGACTGGCCTCTTCTAGAGGTTTTGTGCTCTGTTCTTGTGCAACATGTTCCCAGAAACATATGATATGGGTATCATGGAGCTCTCTGTCATCCAGCAGGTTGCGTTGGTTTTGTGCCATGTGAAAATAGAGTTTCCAAAGTGCAGCAGAGATGGCATTGCACAGTTGGGTTTGGGGTTTGGCCTTCACCAATGCCACAGGTTGCATCTCCATCTGTAGCACAGATTATGGAAAATCCAGGTATCTTAGTGACAGCAAAGAATTGACTGGCACTTTAGAGACAGCAATTTAGCTGTCAACACAAGTTGTAATGACAGCACTGTTTGGTTTTCGGATTAAAACAAATTCTTTAATGTGTCTGTACGTATTATCGGAGCCTTTTGGATAAAAGGTAACATCAACACAGAGCTCAGTTTCACTACAACTCAGACTGCTGGGTAGCAGCTATTTCTACTCAGGAATAAATGTCATCCTCTTCAGAAAACTTTGTTGCTTGACTTTAATTGATATGGAAAGTATTTAAGAAACCTCAATTTAGAATCTAGAAGGCCTTGTTGCAACCTCTTAACATCATGAGATGTGCTTCTTCTGGAAGACTTCTCTCTCCATAAGGTCTTGTGTTTAGATAAGTGGGTTTTTGTTCAGAATTTTCTTAGCTCATTAAATACCATTTTAGGGATTGTTTTTAGTAGTAGCTGGACACAAACCCCTTGCATTCTGCAGTGAATTCTAACATTGCTTTTAGCTGAGTCACTGAACTGCCCTGCATCTGTGTCTCTGTAAAATGATTCTTGCCCATTACCTTGCAAGATTTTGCTGGAGGTGTCTTAATATTTTATAAAGGCGTTCTTGCCCATCAGCTGAAGGTTGAAAAGTTGGCCTATAAATGAACATGTAAATTATTTAGTATGATGAGTTTCAGAGCCTGTGTATATGATAAGCTTTTGATTGTAATTTGTTCTTTACCCCTTCTGCTTAACAGATGAATGGAAAAGCTCTTCTTCTGACTCTTTTTTTTCCCCATCCCTATCCTGCATTGTTTAGTACCCCTGCTCTGCTCCTCACCCCCTCCAGTGTGGTGTGTCAGGTAATACAATGGATATAATAGTGCAGTGGTGACCTGATCATGCTAGAGAGCTTTTCCTTTGTAGATATAAACAGCCTGTTCTGTAATTGCTTTAACCACGGTGTGCTCTTCACAGAGCTATAAATGGCTTGTAGCACATCTTGACCTCTCTGGTGTAGGGAAGACCAGGTCATGTGCTGACTCTGGCAGAAGATGGACCCATCAAGCTTGTAAGTTAGGAGGACTTGCCATCTTTATTCATTGAAGGAAGTAGGATTTTTATCTTGGGTGCTGAGTTCTGTGGTGAGGTACATGCTAAGTAATAGCTGAAATGGACTCCTTACAAATCTCAGGGGCTGGTGGAACAGACCTTTCCTGTTGAAAAGGTACTGCCTGTGTTGCAGTCATCCAGAGCCTTCTGGTTTTGTTTTTTCTCTTTATGAGTCAATGGGTAGTGTCACTTTATATAATTGTGTAGACTGTGGTTTGGTGTTGTTTTGAAGGCTAGTTAACATGCAGTAGCTGTCAAATGGTAGGACTTGCTGATCTGGTCTAAAAATCACCGTGCCAGATCAATATTGTTAAAAAGGGAATTTTACAGTGTTACTCTGCATGTAGTCTCTGTGGTGGATCAGGCAATGCTTGTTAGCACCCACATTCTGCTTGATCTTCCATACTCTTGAGTCTTACTGATTTTTGGGTGTCCTTTTCTTACTGCTCTCTGTTAATATGAGAGAGATGCTGTGATTCCTTTTTTTCTTTTTTTCCTCTCCTTTGGATTCTTGCCACACATAAGTCTTGCTGTGAGGATTTGGTCTGAGCTTTGTCTCTTTTACACTTGCAAGTACTTTACTGAAAAACATGGAATAGCTTCTGAGCCAAAGCTGCAGCCAGGCCTGCCAAGAGTCCTGCACTCTCTGATTAGCATCATCTGCTGTGGCTGAGCAGAGGCCAAACTGACTCTGCTTGATCTGCTGGGAGCTGGGGTGAGGGAGAGGCCATGAGCAGCAGTGCCTCGCTGGGATGTGTGTGGTGTTGTGCTGCACTGCACCATGGCCTTGTACAGGATTCGGTGGGATACTGCAAAAATGATGGGACCTGAACCCATCCAACCCCTGCTTGGGGAAGTTTGTGCTCCATGGGGTGAAGTGGTTCTATTCTCTGTACAAACATTAGTTCTGTAGTGAAGGGTTTGGCCTTCCACTGTATTCAGTCATTTTGCCACTTTGTAGAAGAAATGGAAGCTGTTGCAAGGATGAAAAGTTGGGGATGTTTCTAGCTAGGGCTTCCTCATATCCTAGTGTCCCTGGGTAAGTGAGTTTTAGGGTCTTTTTTTTTTTTTTTTACCCTTGACATGTTCTGGGCAGATTTCCAGGTCCTTGAAGCTCTGCCAGGAAGATGCTGTCATGTGTTAAGCATGCTGTTCCCTGGTCCTATTCCTGTCCTGCAGTTGGTGTTGTGACTGTACCTAGACAGTTGTTCCATGCCAGTGATGCCACCAGGACCGTGCCTCCCCTATGCCCACTACCTCAAATCTATAACATAGTTTGCTGTGGCCACTACAGGAGGAGCTATTTTTTGTAGGCTCATTATGGAAGCAGAAAGATGTGTTGCAGCACTAATAGTTGATTTGATTCTAAAGCATGGTTGCATAAAGAAAAGCAAAGCTGCCACCTTGCTCTCACCCAAACATGTGATGCGTGTGCAGCTTCGTATGGCTTGGTATAAATGCTGTAAAACTGAATAACAGGTGAGATGCTGCAGCACCTCAGATGCTTCTTGGAGTAGCAGACTTCTCATGACCAGGCATTTACAGACTTCTCATGACCAGGCATTTGGCTTCTGAGACTGTAGGAGCACCAGAGCTTGCTCAGCCTTCCCTTGGCTGGGGGCAAAGTCTTGCATTCACTCTTCTGCAGTAATGTACACAAGAGACACATCCACTTGCAGAGCCAAATCCACTGGAGGATGGTGGAGTAACCAACAGAGGGTATTTCTGCTTCTCCAGTGGTAGTGGCTCCTGCCCCGTATTCACTGTTGTCCTGTCCCTGCCTGGGACTGCTCAGCCGAGGGCACTGTGGAAGCAACATCCTACTTCTCCGTGCACCATATTCCATCTGTTCAGCCTCTCTTGAACACACCTTCCCCTCCCCAGACTTCATGCTCTGCCGCTAGCAAAGACCTATAGCTGGCTGAGCAATAGCAGCCTGCTCAGCACAGTGCATGGAAAAGGCTCTGCCTCCAACTGGAACATGATCCATCAGCAACTTTGGGCTCTGCTGCTGCCTCCACCCTCAACATCCCATTCCCCAAGCACTGTACAAGCAAAGTTTGTACATCTGTTTCTGCTGGACTTTGAATTCAGTAAATCTTATTAAAATTATTTTGTTTGGTTTATTTCGATGTGTTGACACAAGTTCTTGTCCCTTTGCAGCTAGTGTTTGCACACCACTTGCCCTGGCATGGGCAGCTGTGGGAAGCTATGATTGCTGGCCAGAGGAGTGGGAAGAGGAATGCCACAGGCAAAATAATGGGCAAGAGTAGAGAGGGGAGAAAAATGAAAAGTGTTTCAAAATATGAAAGAGAGAAAGCAGGTACAGGTAAAATTTGGAAAGGCTGTAGAGCAGTCACTGGGGTCTGTGCTGAAGAACAAGCCTCAAACTCTGCCATTACTCAGGGCACAGCAGACACAAAACGCTATTTACAAATCTTCAGATTCTTTCTAAGGAACTGCCATCTCCTCTTCATATGCCTAGATGCATACTTCACTCTTCCTTACTGCCTCAGAGGTCCCAGGTTTCCCTGACTGCAGGGAGGTTACCACTGAATGTGTGGTGAGCAAAGCCCTGCCCTTTGCAGCAGCTTCTGCACCAGGTACCCATTATATTGAATGCTTGGGCTGAGCTGCAGTAGAACACGTTACTCTTCTGGCATGTTCATGGGCAGGGAATGGTCCATGTGTCAGTTCATCTGTCTGCCACCATCTACAGCCCAGCAAGCGCAGAGCAGGGAGAGTGTGATGTGTCTGGCTATAACTTGCTGGAAAAGTGTATTTTCTATGATCACTGGGCCTTGTGTCAGTCCTTTGGCATGTTGTCAGAGGGGATCTCAGTACAGATCCCTGTCAGTTTCCCTGTATTTCTCTGCCCAATGGCAAGTTTGATGTGTTTGAACCTTGAATGTACAGGAGGATGTCATCTTTGCTTTCTTCTGTGCACTCTGTGAATGAAGCATCAGGCCAGAAAAGGCATGGTGAAAATACTGCTCTTGGTAACTTCCATCAGGGCATCCTGCCTCACCATCCATCCATCCATCCATCCATCCATCCATCCATCCATCCATCCATCCATCCTCCCTCTGTATGATGCTCCATGCTTCCAGGGTTGAGCAGTATATCCAGGTCCTGGTTTTCCTAGGTGTGTGATGTAGCCATGATGCCAGTTTTGCCCAGTGCCTACCAAAAGTTCTGTGTACATTGGTGCTCTTGAAGCAGAAGGCTAAAACTCCATGTTATTTCTACGGTGCTGGGAGGTAAAAGATGTCCCAACCCAATAGAACCACTTCCCACTTGCTGCTTTCTGAAGCAGAGTCTGATCTCAGGTACAGAAGTCAAGATCTGACCAAAAAGTCCAGATAAAGCAAGGCTGACGTTGAATTGGAAAGTTGGGATTGACCAGGAACAGATGTAGGACAGTCAGGGGTACCAGTGTCACACTATATCTAACTCCAGTGCTTGCTTAGGAGTGAGTGTTTATCAGTTTGTCCTGTAACTGTGTCCTGAAGTAACTCAAGCCTTTTCTGCCACGTGGTCTGACATTGCATAATTCTGACCTGTTTATCAAGCAGCAGCAATGGAACTTGCAGTTCATTTTTTTCCCCTATGTGTTGGGATCAAGGTAGTCTGCCAAGAAGGTCAACATATCAGTTTTTTCTAGTTAGCAGGCCAAACAGAACTTGTTTGGTGCTGAATATATAAAAATGTCCTCCCAAGCCCTACTCATGGTTTCTGTTTTTCTTTCTTCCCATTCTGTAATTGCACAATCTGAGCTATTCTGCATCTTGTTAGTAAATATATATGTTGGGTTTGGGTGTTGAAGGCTTCTATTCAACGGGATGTAAATTTAAGCTCTTTTTGCTCAATAGCTGCTGCGGTCCTACCTGTAGAGTGGTTGTGATTCTATATTTGCGTGTTTTAAGTGTTGCCTTCAAAATGAGCTGCAGTGAGAACAGCCTTAGAGTCAGGACATTGAGGTTCTGCTTTGACCATTGGCATGGGCCAGGTGGCCACATCCTTTCTGTTCTCTGCCTGTCTCCCCTATTTAAAATTATTTTATGCTTTTGAAGAGAGGCTGGGAAAGGGAGACAACTGTGTTAACTGGACCCTGCAGCCACTCTAGGTCATGTGATTTCAGTCTATAAAGTGTGGTCTGTCAGGAGTCCATGACCTGCATTTTATAAGATAAAGCACATTTTCCAATTTTGTCCAAATTTCTGAAATTTTATGAGGAATGTGAACTTGCATTTGAGAATTTTTAGACTTGGCCAATTACACGTAGGTGCAAAGTGTCCATTGCTCGAGACATCAGCTATCACCAAGATACTGAAATGGGATGTTATTTAAACCCCACAGCCTTGTTGGAATGAGTTACCAGTCACAAACTGTTTGTGCATGGGTTCTCCCAGGGTTTTTTGAGGAGCAGCTGCCTGCACCTCGCTATTCTGGGATGGACTGCTCCAGCAGCTGAGGATTGTGAGATTGAGGGTGATGAGAGTGCTGGGGGGAGCTGTGGGAGTGAGCTGAGGTGGTGTGCACCGGCAGGGAGATGCACATGAGAATCTGTGCAGAGGGAGCATTGTCACAAGAGCAGTGATGCATTTTGGAGTGATGACAATGGTTTCGTGGAAACATCAGTTCAGTGGTAAAAAGGACAGTAATGGGAAAATGCTAGGATTAGCTTGTAGAGGGCTAGGGAGCAGTGCAGAGAACAGCTACTGCCTGCTTCCCTTCTCCATGGGGGCACCTTCATCTCCATTCTCACAAGCAGCACTGTAAATACAGAAAAGGTTCAGATGATGATGGTCAGAAAAGCAGAGAATAGCTAAATAAGTCAGGAGTCATCATCCTGGAGAAGGGATGATTAAGGGGGATTTTGTAGAGGTCTCTGTAATGATGTATGTTCTGGAAAGACCGAATCCATTGCTTGCCATCTTGTGCAGTGCAAGAACTACAGGATATCCAATACAAGTAGTAGGTGGCGCGTTTTCATTGCTTGCAGTTATTCTGTCAGACTCCTTGTTACAGGATACAGGGAATGATACGAGTGTTTATATGTGCTTAATGGAGGATTGAACAATTTAATGGAAACAAAATCCTTTCAGGAGTGCTGACTGAAGAGAATCTCCATCTGGCTCAGTCTGTGTGTGCTGCGGATGGTTGAAAAGTGGTAACGCTGTTCAGAGTGTGATACGTGCACGTCCTGTGCTTCTGCTGTCTCACTTCTTGAAGAGCATCTTTGTCCGGGTTGGCCCCACGTCCCCTTTGGACAGCTTTTGTAAGAGCATGTGGATATCGTCTCATCTCTGTCTTCCAGGCCAAAGTGGTGACTTCTGGAAGCACTCGAGTACAAGTGGCACAGAGGTTAAACTGTGTGGAGAATTTGCAGATGCAGGTGTGGGGAAGGCTCTCAGAAAGTCTTATTCAGTCCTTATTAAAGCACTGGCTGGATTTTGCAGAGGAAGAAGCTGTTGAGTAACTGCAGGCTCGAATGGTGTCGTGGGAGTCACAGAGGAGGTTGTAATATGCCGGACCCATTCCTAGGTGGCGATAGCAAATTGGTAATGATGCAGGAAAAGCCCAAGTTTTCAGGAAGTGTTTTGAGGGAAGTTGGAGTCTTTGTTTTCAAAATACATGTGATGAATTACTCCCCACTCTGCTGGTAGTCCAGGATAATGCCAAATGCTTTGGATAGGGATACACTATTTAAATCAACAGGCCCAGATAAATTTGACCTAGATATATTAAAATTGCTGATTGTTGTTTTTAATCCAGATTATTAGGAAATTTCAGAAGGTTAGCTGAAGCTGGCCAGTGCTGGAATGACCTGTATGCCGCCGCCCTCATGTTTATTCTGGGCAGAATTTTAGAAATAGGGATCTGTTTTTTGATTAATAAATAACTTAAGGTTAGGCATATAATTAATGCCACTCAGCTTATGTTTACAGTGAGTACAATAAGTTCTGTCAAACAACTCTGGCTGTTTTTTTAAGATGACCATGGTGATTTGATAAGGCTGACAGTCTAGATTTAAAGCCCTTAATGTGGTGTCAGGTCCAGGTTCAGCACTACACAACATCTGAGTTGAAAAAGTGCACTCTGCATGTCATTAGCAAAGTGCTGGGTGAGCGAATATCCTTAACTGGTGATGTTAGTGGTTTTCTGGGGAGAATAAGATTCAAAAGAAGCTTTTTCCAGGCACAGCTGCAGTATGTAAACCAATACTGTGAAGCTCAAGTCTTACAGGAGCAGGAGGAGGGTTTTTTCAGTAGGATCAGCTGTGATCTGTAGATAATGAAACCTTTTTCCTTATACTGGAGAACCAGTAGAGTCTGCATTGGCACAAGTATTTTGTGAACTCATCCTCACAGTTGGACACACTGTTGTATTTCTCACAGGAGCCTTACCCAGTGCATGATGCGTAAGCATTTCACTACTTAGATGTAACCACTGACAGGTTCTTGTTAGATGCTTTGTGATGCCAGGAATGTTTTGTATGCGAAAGACCTAGAAGTTTGTATTTGGATTGTATTATGAGTAGGTTAGGAGATAAATTGATTTATCATCTGAAGTTACCAACAGCTTCATTACAGGAGTTCTGTGACACTCACGTAACAGGTCTGGTTTTGGGGAGACTAAAATAATAGATCAGTGATGGGAGCTGGGAAAATAAAAGGCATAGTGGAAAGGAACTGCATTTGTAAAAATTCAAAAATATTTCAATGATATTTTTACTGAATGGAGTCTTAACAGTGGAAGTTTGACAACAGACTCTAGAGCCCCTATCTCTTCCTCCTTTGTTTTGGCAAGTCGATTTGGCACAGTGTTTGTGCTTGCTGAGGGTGCTGCCTGTGCTGTTGTCCCTGTCTTTCATGAAGCTATGAAACAGGACTGGTGCTACTGTCAACAGCTCGTTTGGAGCTGATCCGAGGGAAATGGAGCTGACTCTTGAGACATCACAGTCTGTTCCTGTGGATGTGTGGGACTTAATAGAGGAAATTACTCACCATTTCTAGACTAGGATTTGCTGGGAGTCCTTCATGCCTTTCACTCCCAAACTTTGCTCTGAGGTCCAAAATCTTGGACCGTGGCATGATTCAGTCTTGCTTCATTCCCTGACTTTCCCACTGGCATTCCTTTGGTGTGGTGCAATAAATGGGGGGGGCCTTAGGCATGCACTGACTGTTTCATGCTTTTCTGAGAAACCCTGAGCATGTGGGTGCTGATATCTCAGTGTTGTAGCACTATTTTACAAGATTAAATTTCCAGTGCCCTCATGTTGTTGTTGGCTTTGGAGGAAAATCCTGGCTCGCAGAAGTGCTCCAGCCCACCTTCCCAGGGCTCTGCTCTGTAGCTCTCAGTGTGCTCAGTCAGTTTGTGCCTCATTGCAGGATGTGCACTTCCTGCACAGTCTTTGTGTTTCTTACATAGTCCCTTTGCCAGAACCATCGCTCCACATTTAACAGATTCTGCACCACCCTTAGGTTGTATAAGGTCAGTAGATGGTCGAAGCACCTTCTTTTGCTTCCCTAAGGATCCGGCCATATCCATTTAAAACACAGGTGGCTGTTTTTAATGTTGTGTCTGACTTTTTGATAGAAGTCTGTGTCTCTGTGAGAAGTGGCTTTGATTGTGCAGTTTGTAGGAATGCTCCAAATGAAATTAGTGGGAGATACAGAAAAGAAAAAGTGGGCAGGGTGCAATCCCTGAGCCCAGCTGTAACCCTTGGCACAGTTTTACTGGTGGAAGAAATAAAAGATATTAATGATAATAATATTAAAATCGACCACTTTGCAAACTGCCCATTGACATTTGAGGGTTGTTTTTTAAGCTGTCTGCAGAACAGGAAATACAGTTGCCCAAGGGGAACATAGAAATCCTTATCAACTGTTAGAAGGGAAATGCAGATTTGAGGAGGCAAAACTTGCCTCTGTTGTTTGGTACACCTGTGATACCACTCACAGGCAAAGCTTCAACTGTCTGAGAATTATTTTGCTAAATGCTTCTCCTGGAAGATTGTGGTTTTGGGAAACACAAGTGATTTACAAAAAGGAGTTTGTTTCACCTCAGGCAAGATAAAAGAGAAACAGGGATTTCATGTTTTTTTAGAAAAACAAAAAAAAAATCCAGGTCATGATGACTTTTGACAATTTGTTCTTTTTATTATTTCTCGTAAGTGATAAATGAGGTTGAAATGGAAATGATGTGTTATGATTAAAGACCATTAATTTCTTTTCAGTTACCGGCATGTGAAAATCAATATTGGGATGAATCGGGACTGGCAATCAATTTCAAAACTCCCACAGAAAATTGTGTCCTGAGAGCTGTAGTTCCGTGTCATTCTGCTGAACTGGCTTCACTGAGGTCCTGTTCCTTTGTCCTGTCTTTTGCAGGATGGGATAAACATTCTTATGGGTACCACGGTGACGATGGGCACTCCTTCTGTTCCTCGGGGACAGGGCAGCCCTACGGCCCCACGTTCACCACTGGAGATGTCATCGGCTGCTGTGTCAACCTTATCAACAATACCTGCTTCTACACGAAAAATGGCCACAGTTTAGGTAAGTGAAGAGAGATGTTCTCGGGAGAGGGATGCTCCAGCCCTGCTCTCACGGCTGTTTAATACTTTGCTTGTATTGTAACTCTTGTCCCACACCTGTGAGTAAGGTTTAAGAAACGACAGAGGAAAAGAGCACTCAGCAGCAGTCAGGAGTTGTAAATTGGCTCCAAGACAGAAATACTTCCAGCAGGTAAAATGGTTTCTATGCTGCTCAATTTATTTAGGTACATTAGAATTTCTACAGCTTCTACAGCTTTCCTCTGCTACTGCACAGTAGATGGGAGGTTGGATAAGATGTCTAATGGCTGGGCAACAGGGAAGGAAAGAAATGGAAATTAATGTGTTGTTCAACTACTTACAAAGCTGTGGTAGCAGTGTCATAATTTTTGAAGGACTTGTCCATCTGAAAGCCTTAACATGTTGGTCTGAGCACTCCCAAAGGTAGACATTAATTCAACACAAGAAGTCTTACCTAAGCACTGACCTATAATTTGGTTCATTCCATAGTTGTTTCAGTAATTGCCCTAAAGTTAAGGACTTAAAATTTTTGCCCAAATTAATATCTCAGATGTTTTCCAGGCATTTGTCGTATCTGATTTGTCTAAAATAAAAAATTTTGGCCGTTTTCCAATAAAATACCTTTCCCTTGGATAACATGTTCTCCACCCCAGATAAATTTTTGCCTTTTTTTTTTGTCACATAAGACGTGCAGTAAGTTTTTATAAATTCGTCTCACTTTTTGTGCTGGTTTGGCAAAAACCAGCAGGTTTGGCAGGAAGGGACAGGCACTCCTTTCCTTTGCTTCTCCTTGCTGTGTCAATTCTACTTTGTTGAATTCAAGATGAACTTGGTAGAAGAATACCCCACTCAAAGCACTTAACAGAGCAAAGTTGTTTTGAGTTACTGGCTGGGCTGAAGGAAGGAGTGGGATTGGAGTGCAGTGTGTGCCTGGAGAGTGCAGAATTTGGTGAGCTCTTTGAAGAAGTACTGGGGTCCCCAGTATTAGAGAGAGATGGAGAGAGTCCAGCAAAGGACTGTCAAGATGATGAGGGGTTTGGAGCCTCTGTCCTAGGAGGAAAGGCTGAGAGAGCTGGGTCTGTTCAGGCTGCCCATGTCAGTCCAGTACTGGTAAGAAGTAGAGGCTTGATAGCAACAGCTGATGGTGTAGAGCAGGAGCTTTTGCTTAGGAATGAGACAAGATCATACAGAAGCAACTGAGGTAATTAAATAGTTAAAAAGATTTCACAGAAACTCTGCATTTAGTTGCTGTCCTCAATTTTTAGTGTATACTTACACAGAAGCCCTGTAGTGGTCTGTGCTGTAGTCCTCTGGATGTTTTTTGTTGAAGTAGGTGGTTTTCCAGCTTCACTGTTTTTCAACCTGACAGTGCTGTTACTTTTCATTATAACCAAAGTGTGAGAGTCAGGAGGAGGCCAGGTCTTCTATTTAATGAATACAAATTTGTTCATTTGAAATTTAATTTCTTTTTGATGATCAGGAATCTGCACAGTATAAGCTGTGTCAGTTGAAAACTTGTTGCTTTCTCCTTCTCTGTTCTGTACCCAGGACCATGTTGTGCCTGGGTGCCTGGGCAGACGAAACCAAATAGAGAGCCCAGTTCAGTAACTTCTGTGTTGCCTTTCATCATTGCCACCCTCTGACTCTTTGTCTCGTGTCCTGTTCAGGGATTTGGTTTGTTTGGGACCTTCAGAGTTCATTACAGCAGTGAAGTTATCTTGTCTTCCTTTCTTAAATTTTAATGTATCTTTTCCTTCAAAGATGGGGTGCTTTGGATTGAAAGCTTGTTTTTCTAATCTGACATTGAATAAACCCTTGAGGAACAGCCTATGCCAGCAGTGAACAATGCCAGTGGGAAGAAACAGGAGAGGAAGGGAATTAAGTTACCATGCTCGGAGAATAGCACTAGATATAAGCATTGCTGTCCCCTGGGTGTCCTCTTGAGCTCTTCAAATGTACAGTAAAAGATGTGAGCTGTCTGAAGAAATGACAGGTAGAAGCCTCTCCTGAGCATTCACAACTGGTTCCTGTGTGTACCAGCTTTGCTTTGAGCTGTAGTGGCATAATGGTTGTACTGAGAGAGGAGAGATGGTGTGGTTAGAGGAGACAGGGATGGAAGAGCAGCAGGGAGCAGCAGACCTCAGTCCTTGCTGGGTGACCCCACAAAAGCTGCAGGAACGTTTTACTGCCCTTTCACAAAAGCAGAATGAAAACCTCATCCAGCAAGGCTGTTGTTGAGGACCAGCTGTGTCTGTTTGTGCCACTGATAAAGAAACACAGTGTCCAGGAGAAGTGCTTCCTGTGGAATGCTGAGGAAAGGAGCCCCTTGGCCACGGGTTGCAGTCACTTGGCTGTTAGACAGCTCCTCGTGGACACAGAGCAGAGCAGTGAGGAGAGCGTGGGACAGGTGTCAGCAGGGGAACCGAGGCCACGTGGAGGCAGGAGCAATGATTTATTTGGAAGTCAGAACAGTTTCGTCCCTGATGGAAACATCTCCTTGAAGGTCTTGAACTTTCGTGATACTTAGTGCTAACTTGAGAATCTCGTTTCTGTGTTGTGTAAACCCAGGGTTTACCAGGAAGGGAATGAATGTGTTTTTTCTTGATGTTCCCTGACATAAGGCTGTGGAAGCCATGTATGACTCCTCCTAGGAGATGAGGTAATTGTGTAGTGCTACTGCAGATGCCAAGAATATTCATGAGACTAATCAGCCCCTTTGTGAGGCCAGTTAACTTGAGAGCAGGGATTCAGAGTTTGAATTTGTCTTGCTTTTAATGGAATTACTGTAGCTTTGTCTTTCCAATTCTCTCTTCACCATTTAAGTTCTCTCCTTTCATCCGTTAATTAGACACCCCCCTTTTGTTTTCCTTGCAATTTCTTCTGTTGCTTAACTATTATCTTCCATTGTCTCCATACTTTTTCATTTAATCAGATCCATCAGGAGCACTGTGTAAGAACTGTTTTCTTGGCCATCACAAATTCTGGATATTCTGGTTGGAGCTAAGTCTTGAACTTTGTTTGGAGACGTCACATGAAAACTGTTTGACATCGTATGTAGTCTTAATTCTCTGTTCTGGAAAATGTCTTGAATGTCTTCTGGCTGCCGATGAAACACTTTTGACAAGTTCTGAGCAGAGTCCTGGCAATAAAAAACATAATGACATTTGGTTAGAAGTGTGGTGTGGGTGAATTTGGAGAGAAAGAGGGAGAAATACTGGGGCTGCAGCCATTAAGTCTTGGACCAGGACATGAGGAGGAAATATGACTGGTACAGGTCTCTGGGTTTAAGTGGATGAATTCGCTCAGGGACTAATGTAGGAGTGTCTCAGATCTCAGACTTTGACAGCAGACCAAGGTAAATGGAGCAGCATGGCTATAAAAAGAGCATGCAACCCTCTGAAGTCCTGGCATAGAAAACTTCCCGTAGTTTGAGTTCTAGTGCAGGCTCTTGGAAAGGCCAAGTTAACCTATAAAGTAAAATATCCATTCTGCAGCCAGTTTAGAGACTAAGAGGAACATTAGGGATAATGAAGAAATCTGTTGTCATAGAGATCTGGAGGTGTCAGTCCCGGGTTTAATAGGTTTGTCCCCAAAACTTCAAATTGAGTTTGCAGAGAGCAAGAGCATTGGGATGTTTAAAACAAGACTACAGATTAATCAAATTTAAGATCATAGAATCTTGGAATGGTTTGGGTTGAAAGGGATCTTAAAAGGATCATCTCGTTCCAACCCCTCTGCTATGGGCAGGGACACCTTCCACTAGATCAGGTTGCACAGGGCCCCATCCAACCTGGCTTTGAACACTCTGAGGGATGGGGCATCCGCAGCTTCTCTGGAAAACCTGTGCCAGGGCGTCACCACCCTCATTCACTGCCAAAATGAATAGAAAATATCAGACTTGGCTACAGCCTTCTTCTCTGTATGAACAGTTTTACCCAAGTGGTCTGGTTGGAGGATATCTGTTTCCAAGAGCATGTAGAGCTGTGTTTCAGCTGTGCTTCTCCTCAGCAGCACACTGGAGAAGTATTCAAGTATTTCCTGGGTTGTCATTTCCCAGTCTGATCTTTAGGATGCCCACCCTGCTGAATGTGTTGTGTTTATTGCAATCCACCAGCACTGCTTAAGGATTCTCTGGATCACAGTTACCTAAACAGATGTTGGAGGAGTACCCTGCCAAGCAGGCAATGGTGTGCTGTGGCTGATCACCCAAATGTATGTTTCTTGTGCAGATGGAATTCTAAAAATGGCCAGTCATGAGACAGACAGAATGATTGTTGCTGGATGGAGAGCAGAGATGGGCTGGAAGGTCCATGGACATGTTGTATGCATGGGGTCGTGTGTAAGTGCATTTTAGTCATGGAAAGGTAGAAGTCCTTTGATTAGATGGAAGGTGAAGGTGTGGATCACACTGTGCCCTAGCACTGAACCTTTATTTAATGCCCTTACATCACTGCCTTGATGATCACATTAACACCGTGGACTTCTAGGAGAGGCTTTCACACGCTCCCTCTCGCTTCCTGACCTCTTGATTTGCCCAGTCCTTCAGTCTTTAAGAAGGTTGTGGTTTTAAATTGGATCCAGGCTTTGGGGCAGCTGCAGAGAAAGAAAACAATTTCACATTCAAGCTGTGATGATTTCACTTTCTGCTGTTGGCTTTCCTGGATGCAGGTGTGTAGGAGTGCAGGTACAGGGTGAACTCTAAGCAGACGTTTTTGTGCAACAGATCAAGTGCAATGCATAAAGCATTTTGTTGGTCTGAGTTGTGTAACAGAAGGTGGAAAACATACATTTGTCTTATTGTAAAGGCAATGTAATAAGTTTATTTATAGAATCATAGAGTAATTTTCTCTGGGAGGGGTCTCTGAAGGTCATGCATCCAACACCCTGCTGAAAGCAAGCCCAGCTAGATCATGTTACTCAGAAACTCATCAAGTTTTTACTGTCTCCAAGAATGGAGATCACCCAGGGGCTTTTCTGGTCCTGACTCAGTGTTTTACCACAATTCATACTGAATTTTTCTAACCAGAATGTCTCATTTTGCAGCTGGTCTCTGTTGCCTCCTGTCTCCTGCCACCATGCATCTCTGAGAAAAATTTTTCTATACCCTCCCATATGATAGTTGTAGGCAGCAATAAGTGTCTGCCCTAATGTTTTTAAGACTGAATAGAGGCTTTTCCCTTAACTTCTCTTTGTCTTGCTGGCCTCTGCTAGACTCACTCCAGTCTCACTGTGTCCTATATTGGGAAGCCCAAAAGTGGACATCCTGCCCCAAGTGTAGACTCACAAGTGTTGGAAGAGAAGGGAGAAATCCCATCCTTTACCTACACTCTCATTAACACAACTCAGGATGTGGTTGATCTCCTTTGCTGCAGGGACTCACCGCTGGCTCCTGTTGCCCAGCAGGACCCTGAACCCTTTTCTGCAGATCTGCTTTCTCTCCAGTCAGCCCCATCCTGTCCTGCTTTTTGGGAGTATCACAACCTGGTGCCAGGGCTCTTCAGTTGCCTTTGTTGAGCTTTGGGAGGTTTGTGCTGGATCGTTTCTCCAGCTGTGCCCTCCAGCCCTATTGTCCACTCTCCTGTTTGGTGACACCTCTGAGCCTGCTGGGAGCACACTCCATCCCATTGTCCAGGTCGTTAATGAAGACATTAAACTGTATTGGCCCTGCCATTGATCCCTGAGGGACAGCTCTTGGACTTTGAGCTGCTGATCACAGCTCTTTGATACTGACAGTTCAGCCAATTTCCCACCCACCTTGTAGTCCATTCAAATATCATACGCTCGTCCATGTGCTGGAAGCAGCTTCCAGCCTCACAGCTACACGGGCCAGGCCACCTTTGGCTCTCAGTGATGCTGGGGACAGAGGAGGACTCCAGTGGACAGCAGGCTCAAGGAGATTGGCCTCATTCTGGCACAAGGGTAGGAACAAGCTTTCATCCCGCTTTTCGTCCAGCTGAGTGAAATAATTGTAAAGTGAAAAAAAAGGTTTGAGGGAGGAACAATATCTGGGCAAAGTGTCAAGGTGAGAGAAATGCTTGCTGAACGTTTTCCTCAGCCAGGTATTCAACATCACCTGTATACACAATCTTTGGTTGGGTTGTAGAGAGAGTGCTCAACAGACAAGGTCCAAACTGCCAGGATGTTCATTAAAACATATTGGCTGTCTGCCAGGATGTTAATCTAATTTTATTGGCTATTTATTTAGTAAAATATTCAGGATTTCTTTCCGAGCATTTGATTTTGGATCTGTGCTGTTTTGAAAAGAAATTACTTGTTTCCTATGTTGACTCCTAAAACTGGTTTAAAATTAGCATTTCAGGCTGATCTGGTAAAGTTACATTGCAGCTCTGGGTTAAAATAGTCCTAACATTAAAAACAGAGGGTGGTGTTCTCTTGCTTCTGCAGTGCCTTCCAGTGCCAGGCAGAAGGGAAGGAGGAGAGGTGGGACGTGTGTGAGAACTGGGTGTACTGGTGTGGGTACCAGCCATCCTCTGGCTGGGGACAGAAAGCGTTCTTGGAGAACACGTGGGAAAAGACTGCAGCTTCCAGACTGACTCCTGGAATGTTAGCTGGAAGTACAGATTTAGCTCAGCCTCATGAGGCGATGGCAGCAGTGTCCCCTGTGCTGTTGGTGAGGGTGACCCAAAGCCTGTGGGTTAGAGCTGCTGTCGCTGGCTGATCCATCTCACTGTGCTGCTGCCTGGCTGCTGGATCCCACCCATGGCAGGAGAGGGAGAGGCACCCTCCTTTGGAGCAGTAACTGGTGTCTAAATCAGCTGCAGAGCTGTTCTTGGGGTAGCCTGGCTGTGGTGAGTGTTGTCTCTAGCCAAGACTCTGTTAGCCATCCTAAGCAATGGCTGCCTCGGCTTAAATGCCTCTTTTCTGGCATGCCAAATGTAAATAAAAAGCGAAACCGTACTTTTTTTTTTCCCCCATCTCTTATATTTGGAACTATAGCAGCTGAGTTGAGGATGAAGCTTTTCTTTGCACAGTGTTTCTCAGGTGCTCCTGGCTGCAGCTTGGTCCTGTTGCAGGGTTGTTCCCCAGCTGTAATGCCAAGTGCTGAATGTTCATTCCAGTCTCTCTGCCTGGTAAGAACCAGTTATGGCCTAAACCAAGGCAATGTTACACTCTAACACCGAAGTGAGTCTTGAAAACTGACTCCTTCCTATTAACGGAGGGAGAAGCAAAGGAAAGGGGAGCTGCTTTTAGAAAATGAAATTTTTGAGAGAGGTATCGGAAACATTTAGGCTTTTCCCTGAACCTTTCTCCAGATGCAAAACTTTGCAGAGGAGGGGATTGGGGAGGGAAGTTACTTCTAAATACATGAGGTGGTGAAATGCAGGGTCAGAGCTGGAATTTATTGAAATACAGTAATGCTTTGTAGCATGTTAAGGATGTAGGCAAGCAGGGAAAAAGTCCTTTGTCTTTTTAATTGTAATATTTTTCCCCCCACAGGTATAGCCTTTACAGACCTCCCTGTAAGTACACCTATTTTCAGTATTTTAACTAAGGATGCAAACAGAAGGGAGGGGGAAGAGTGGGGGTGTGATGTTTTTTCTGTTGGATGCCCTGTTAAAAAAAAACCATGATAACACACATTACTGAATGATGTGGATGCTCCTTTTTCTGAAACTTCATAATCCTGTGACTGGGTTTGTGGGCTACTCACATGCCTCCTCTCATCCCTCACCACCTCTAAGAATATGTTGCTCCTTCTCCTGGAATTAATGCAAGGATTCAAACTTCATTACAGATGATTGTCTTCCAAATGCAGCTTTGACTCTAAGGACATGTGCATAGTTACACTGATGTCTGGTCAGGTCTCACAAAAGCACAGGGGGTCATGCACAAGAAAATGTTCCTTCTTTTCCAGGCCCAAGTGTTCCTGGACAAGGAGGGTGTGTTTAGTGAAAAAAGGTAAAACCAGGTCAGGCATATGCCAATAGATTCACTGCATCCATCTCTTACACACAGAACTTTTTGTCCCTAAGGTTTCACTTCTATCTTTGTACTTAACAATACCAAATTAATTTCCTCTGAGAAATGTCTTAAATTCTGTAACTTGTTTAGGCCTCCAAAGTGACCCATTTTCTTGGCTGACTTCCTTGTTGTGTGGAGGAAAGGTTGCTTTGCTTTGTTCTGTACTTCCTGCCAAAACATTTATTTTGTTCCTCTAATTTTTGTATTGAGAAATAATAGCCAGCACTCCCTGTTCACCGTCCCAGTGGGATTTAGGGCTTTACAGATCGCTCCTACATCCCAGCCACTGCCTGCACTTAAATTGCAGGTATTTGATTGGCCTTTTCAGATCAGCTGTCAATACAGGTGGGGTTTTTTTCTCCTAGGCTCTTTGAACTTGGTAACGTTGTAGTGTGTTCTAAACTAGAAATGCTTTATGTGGGATGTTTCACAGCAGTTTATTCACTTGGTCCAAGTACAGTTTATTAAAGTAAAAGAATATTTTGCCTATCCCTGAAGGTTAACTTTTGGGAGTGAGGTCTTGTGACAGCCTTGCATCCGTAGCAAGAAGATGCTTCTGTGATGTGCCCCTTAGTTTTTGGTGCTCTTTGTTTTCCCTCTGGATATAGATTGCGTTGGGAAGTCACAGGTTTACCATGCTCCTGATTTTTTCACCACTTTGTCTTCCCATTTGGCTAGAGTGGTTCTCTCTCTGCGACAGGAGCAGTCTCCATGTTGGGATTGATAGAGAATTTGTGTTCAGGCTCTTGTCAATCAAACATAGCTGTCCAGCTATGTACCACTGCTTTGTCATTTGCAGCTCAGATGTTGCCGTGGAGCTTTGTAGCACAGATTTGGCAGGTTGAAATTCCCTGTCCTGCTTAGCTTAACTTGCATCCTGTTGATCCTGGAGTGCACAGTGAGCTGAGATACACATTTAATGTTCACATACAGGCTCTTTACCCCAGTGCTGAGTCTCTTAGGCACAGGGGATGAGCAGCTCGAGAAGCAGAGCAGACAGAAGGGTGTTGGCTGCAGTGAGGTCTTGCAGTGCCACTGAAATGGAACTCAAAACCCATCTGAGCCCCTGGCATCTCCCTGTCCTGCTGTTTCTTGATCCAGCCAGATCATCCTCACAGGATCTCAGGCTTGTTTGTCTGTGTGTCCTGAGCAGAGGAGATGTTTTGGCATGAAACTGGGAGAAGATCTGGTCGGGTGGGTTCTTGGATCAGCTCTTCGGATGCCTTGTGGTGGAGTGTCCAGTGGTTAAATGGTGTGTAAATGGTCTCTGTGCCTTTTATCAGCTGGTTTGCTGAGCTGTTTTCCATGGAAATCCCCTCTGGCTTTTACAGTGGCAGCTAATCCATAACACTGTTTTTCTGGGCCAGGAAGGAGAACAGCTGATGCCCTGTAGGCCTCCTACTATTGAGAATTATCCTTCATGAGATAATTCCTCTTTAAAAAGTGGAGGAGAGAAGTTTAGTTGGGTCATTTCACCCCTTAACTGTGGATGTGAGCAAGGATGGGAGACTTCTGCCTCCATGTGGATCTAGGACATTCTTCCCCATATGCTAAATGGCTGTGGTGCTGTACTGGCAGCTTCATCCTTAGGATGCCTGTACCTGACTTCATCAGTCTGTTTTCCAGTATCCTTCCCTGGGATTACTGCCTTCTTCCTTCACCCTTGCAGATACCAGTGTATTCCATGTGCCCTTTTTGCCCCCTTGGTCTGTGGATTCTTGGTTGTTCCAAACAGTTGAGGTTTCTGCCTTTCCTAAAGAAGGGGCTGCCAAACCCAGGATACACTTTTGGTTTAAATACAGTGGGTATTGTCAGAGATGGTAGAAGTCTTGAGGCAGTAGACAATATGAAGTTCATCACTTGCAGGTGAAGTTTTTCATTTATTAATCCAGGCTTGAACACAATATCCAGTCATTATAAGGTAAAGAAGAGAAAGCATCCATCATACGAAAGAGATGGAATATAATCTGTGTTCTTCACCTGCCAAAGCTTCAGTCATAAAAACTTAGCTGCAAACAGGAGTGGGAAAAGCAAACTTACCTGAGTGACCCTTGAAGTGCTCTGGTTTGAGCAGCTCCACATGGATTTTTTTGGCTCTGATCCATTCCTCATTACTGACCCCTCCAGGAGAGCTTTAGAGGAGAGCTTTTCCTTGTGTTACAGCCTAAGGGATGTTGAAGCTGACTGGTAACACACGTCAATGAGAAGCTTGGCCACTGAGCCCCATTACTTCTACGCTTTTTAAGCTTAAATAACTTTTAGGATTGGCATGTCAGTGAGATTACACAAGGAATTAAATTGACCCTTCAAAACATTGCCAGTTTAGCAATTGTTTCCTTGAAGTACTTGTTCCAAAATTCCCTTTTCAGAGGCAAATAGTGAAGACAGTATTTTGCAATATTCACAGTATTAGGAAGTTGAAATAAATACTTTAATTTGAAAACCAGAGACACACATGTTGAAACATACTTGCTTTGGCTTGTTTCAGTTTCCTCTAAAGGGTGTTTTCATTTGTACAAAAATACAGTGAGGAAGAAACACATTTTTGCTTAGCACAGACTGAAGTTAATACTAAAATAACTGCTTGAAGTAGAATTGAATTCCCACAGAGGGAGTTTCCTTTTTTTTTTTGGCCAGTTTATGTCAATGCTCAGGTCTGACTCTTATTTACACAAACGTGGACCAGTTCTATCCTGCCTGGAGGTTTGCAGGAACAATAGGAGATGAAAAAACCCATAAGAGCTCAGGGTGGGAGTGGAAAGGGATCAGGCGGTTAAAAAACAGGTCAAGATGAGCAAGGGGGTTGTGAGCAACTGGCCACCAACATCAGGGCAAGAGGTGGTCCAAATGTCACGGGGAAGGTGTTCCTGAAGAACTTGGCAGGAAAAGCATGTCCCAGGTCAGTGGGCTCTGGGATCATGTCTCCATACATCTGGCAGGGTGCTGGAGATACGTGTAGTTCCCAACAGCTGCTAAGCAGTGAGAACACATCCCACATGTGTAAAATGGAATTTTAACTGAGAGGTGATTTGGGACACATTGAGGGTAGGCAGCTTCTGCTCAAAGATGAACATAGCCAAAAGTGACTGAAAAATACATGATATCTTGTAAATTGGAGGCGTTTAGCTTCTAACTTCCAAGTACTTTGGGTGACTGATTCCTGGCTTTGGAAGGTCTTGGGTTCATGATACTGAGAAGATACTAAAGTCAGAAGTATGGACTGTGGAAAATACCTGATCCCTCATTAGAGATATTTCCTTGTCAGCCAGTTTCAAAAGAGTGGAGGGACTAACGTTAATTACAGCATTTGCTCTGGTAGCTCTTCCTGTGTCATGCTGTGTTTTCTTTGCACATCTCTAACCTAGTGACTACCTTGGTGTAAGAACAGGAGAGGAGGTGGTGTCCTGATTCAGCAGTGATGCTATCATCCTGATCCTTGTTTTCAGTTTCCAACCTGTATTTATAGATTCATTTATTTGCTTTGTTTTTTGAGATTTGATAATTTCAAAGGTAGAGGAGGTTGGTGAGGATCTTATCCAGTTCAGTTTTGGACAATCTCTGAGGACAGAGATGTTGCAGTCTCTCTGGGAACCTATTCCAGTTCTAAATCATCCTCATCAAGAAAAATTTCTTCCTTATGTCCCATCAAAGTATCCTTGGCTGCAGGTCGTGCCCATTGCCTGTTCACTAAACAGCTTTGAGAAGAATCTGTCTCCATCTATTTTATCACCTTCCTCTTGGGAGTGGAAGACTCGCAGCTGGATTTTCCCTTTTGTGTCTCTTCTCCAAGCTAATTCCCTCAGCCTCTCCGTGTATGCCATGCACTCCAGCCCTCTGACCATCTTAGCAGAACTCTGCTGGACTCCATTTGGGAATGTCCTGCCTGTCGTGGGGGTGTGGATGAGGAGGCAAAGAACCAAGTACATCCTGCAGGTGTAGCCACACCAGTAGAAGCAGAGGAGCAATCACGTCCTGCTGCCTGCTGGCTCCATTTTTGCCACTGATTAGGATTAGGCTGAGTTCTGCCTCATAACAGTCTTAATACCTTTAGTAAAAAGTAAAATCCACAACTACAATAGTTCTCAAGGGGCAATCAATGACTTTGCCAATGTTTCAGTTCTCTGCAACAGTGAAGAATTAGTTGAAGACATTTTCTAGATAATTGTAGGAAAGCCCATGCCTCTTGCTGTGGAGGAGGAGAGAGTCATCCCAGCTTTCTGACAGCTCTGCTCCTTCACTGACCTAACACCTCACAGGGGTCCAACCCAGAGCAAGACACTGCAGCCGGGCACGTTCCAGACTTCAATTCCATACATGTGTCCGTGTGCCTTGCCCAGTGTCTGGTTTCTGTCTGGGTCAGTCTCCACTGTGTTAGAGCAAAGTCGAAAAAACGCCACACCAAACAGTTCCTGGGTGGCCTGAGAGAGATTTCTTCCCCAACCCTCCAGGCTCTCAGCACATGCTCTGGAGCAGAGAATGAGTGAAGTTTGTGTTGCAAACAGAAAAGTAATTTGTGTTGCACGAAAGTAACTTGACAATGAATGGAACATGCTCTTGAAAAATAGGATCAGAGTGATGAGAACCAGGCACCCCTGTCCCTCTGCTGATGCTGCTTTGATTTTCCCAACATTTAAGTGGGCTCAGGGATTCAATTTGTATCCATAAGCTTATTCTTAAAATAGAGTGAATTCAGAGAACTTCTAGATAGACTTTGAACACCTATTTTCAATTAGAACATCATTAGAAGCTGAATTATTGGCTGAATTTTAGAGGTATTTTCATGGTGGTAACCTTATTATTTTCCCCATATTGTGGTGGTGTGTCAAAGCTTCTATTTGGATCCATAGGTTTATTCTTAAAATGAAGTTCATCTATCAGTAGTGTAATTTCTTGGAGCTTGGGATCTGGGATCCCATGTCTTGAGTCCATCAAAGACCTAATCTCAGAGCTCCACCACTGTCTGTTCCCTTTTCATCAGAGATAACAGTTCCAAGGAATTAAAGAGTTCAGTTGAAACAGCAGAGAATACATAGGTCTGTTGATTGAGATGATGCACCTTTCATTTATGATGATGATGATGATGATTATTATTATTATTGTTATTATTATTACTATTACTACTATTATTATTACTATTGTTGTTGTGATATTATCTGCTGGCTCTTGAAGTTCGGTACAAATTGCAGAAAACTAAGCCAGAAGTGGCCATCCACAGACAGCAGTCATGGCCTCCATCACAGCTGCTGGGGGACTGAACCCGTTGTTCTGATTTTATACAATAACTTTTCACAACTGCACAACAAGTCCCAGGGTTCCCTGAGAAGTACCCAAAGGGATGATGCCTCTTCCTATTCCATTATATTTATTTCAATTTAAAGAGCAGATCTTTGGTCTTACCAAACCACCTAAGTGGAACCAGAAGGGGAAAGCTGTTTTTAATAGAGGGGTTTTTTTCTTCCTTCCCAGTCAAACCTCTACCCCACGGTGGGTCTCCAGACTCCAGGAGAGATCGTGGATGCCAACTTTGGGCAGCAGCCCTTTGTGTTTGACATTGAGGACTACATGAGGGAGTGGAGGGCGAAGATCCAGAGCACCATTAAGCGGTTTCCCATAGGAGACAGACTAGGAGAGTGGCAAGCCATGCTGCAGAAGTAAGTCACTGCCTTGGTGTTCAGCTTCTTCCATTTTGTTAGGCTTGAAATACTTTTTAAATGCTAATTTGTGCTCTCTTATGGCAAAACCTGCCACTCAGTGCATTTTGCTCAAATTGTTTTACCCTCTGTTCTGTTGTTTAATAGTCTTTCCTGTGTAGCTTGCTGCTGTTTCAAATGTCAAAGATATGGGAGAAGTTTTCAGCCTAAGACTGCATGAAAGCTTGTAGGAATGGAAGAATATACATTTTGAGGGATGCACTGGGGGAGGGAAGAAGACACCATAAAAACTCTTAACACAGGAGAAAAGCCAGTATGTAAGTCGGCTGGATTCAGAAATGAAAGAGCAAGAAACAGCCTAAACCAAAGGCTTCCAAACCTAACTGAAAGCATGATTATGACATTTTATAAATATTGGAAGCACTTCCCATTGCAAAAAGGATTGAGTGGAACTTGATGAGAACAGTTGCCAGAAGTTGTCAGAGGTCAAGAGTGTTACTGATACTGCAAAAGTATTTATTTTTTGCCTGCTTCCAAACTCCTTCCAAAATGGGACCAAATTAAGAGAGCCAGGACCTCCCTTTACAAGAGCTGTTGATTCTGCTGCAGTAGGACCAGTTTATCCCTGTATTTTTCCTTGTGTTCTGCAGAATTTTTTCTTCTGATGTGCATGGTGGAGGTGCCAAGGTCACTGCTCTGGAGTTCCTCTTGGGCAGAAGGACTTGTATTTAGAACAGCTTCTAAAAATTATACACCTGCTTAATATGTTGTGCCTAAAAATGATTGCTGACGCATAAAATACTTCTTTCTTGTACTGAAAGTAGCCAAGTTGAGTGTGTGCTTTGAGCTGCGACTTGATCAGATCAATGCCAGCTTCAACATGAGAAGCCTATTTTGAGATTCATCGTGAGAAGCTTTGAAGTCCTGTGTTGGCTTTTTAGATTTTGTTAAAATCCAGTGAGCATTAACTTTTAGTCACTGTGTCCTGGGAAGGCACAAGTGTGTTAGGAATGGTCTGTTCAGGAAGATGTTTTTGTTGTGTTTGTTTTCTGACAGTGATACTTCTCCCTCCCCCAAGATTTTTTGAAAATGCATCTTCAAAGTGTGTTAATGTTTTTAAAATGAATGCTGACAGTAACCAGATTAAAGTATCTGTGAATGTGCAGAATTCATAAGGAGACTCATATACTAAAGATATAATTGCTGACAAAATAAGTGATGGAAGAAATTCAGAACCTGAATTTTTTTTTCTTTTTTAGATCTACTTGAAAGCCATGAACCTCTCTGAGGCTCAGATTTATGTCTATATAGGATGGCAGTATCTGTGGCTGGCAGTAGCACAGTACTGAGCCCTTACAAGTGACCCTTGGACAGCAGTCATTAAATAAATAAATACTGTATATGCATTGAGGTTCTTAATATTTTTTTCTGCTCTGTAAAGTGAATTTAGAGCCTCCCTCCTGTTTGCAGAGGACCAGGTGCCTGTCCTTTAAAGGTGCAGTGTTTGGACCCAGAAGTAGGACCCTGGTTATGTCCTAAACAAGCTCAGTTTCTCACTGAAATTGCAACTTCTGTTGTGTTGATTTGTTTTTTCTCCGGTGTGATGACCCTGTTTCACCACTGTCTCTACATTTCTTTGTATTTTCTTCTTTTCTAGTATGGTTTCTTCATATTTGGTTCACCATGGGTACTGTTCAACAGCAACTGCCTTTGCCAGAGTCACAGACACCACAATCCAGGAAGAACAGACCTCAATAAAGAATAGACAAAGTAAGTCTCTCAGGTAGTCATTCCTCAAGTGTGGCACACTGGCCACGTGTTCCTGTTGGGACTCTGCAGGGGAGTGAAGCAGTGGAGAGTGCTGCTGTGTGAGCAGAAAAGTTACTCCATGAGAGTACAAAGCTGTCCAAGCACACTGCTGACCATGTAGCAGAGCTTGGGAACCTCTGCTGGGAGCACTTCTCCCATCACCACTGCATCCTCTCCACCCTCTGCTATCTTTAACTAGAGAACTGCCCTATTCTTTCCTGTCCCTGTCTGCTCTGCTTGGCCTTTACCTGAGCTGAGGTCACTGTGCACCAGAGATCCCTTTGGATTTGAGTTCTTCACTGCAGGCTGTTGCAGCAGGGGCAGTTTCCTCAGCCTGGTCACAGGGACTCAGACATATCCATTCAGTTTGACTACAGGTCCCAGAGTTAACGACTCTTACAGTCTCTCTGCACATTGTGATTTCAGGTAACTTTTGCATCCTGAGGGGTTTTCAAATTCACATCCAGTGTGTTTAGCTCACACTGGGTGAAGAATTCATATTCTGTGTCTGTTTTGATTGCTGCTGTTTGCTCCCAAGTGGCTCATCTCTCAGTTGGCAGGGCTGTCAGCGCTTTTGGTCCTGCCGAATAAGGCTTGCAGCTTTTTCCTGCTGTACCTTTTTTTTAAGCTTTTCTATTCACAGGCTCAGCCTGCAGAGTTGCAGAACATTGGTGTGTTTTCTGCATTCTCTTGGCTGTTGAATACAGGCCACATCCCTGTACACCTCCCTTCCCTTTGTGAGCTGTTTCTCGTATGACTGTTACGTATCAGAGCATTGTGGCCCTTTGTGGCTCCCTCTCCATACATTGCATGTGCTTAGCCAGCATTTGGGTTCATTTGGGGACTCTGCTTTTAAATAACTTGTGGTTGCTGCCTGTTAGTGCTGATGGGCTTTGTGCTTTCCAGGTCATGCATTATGCAACCCTGACCCCAGCCAGTGTTCCCAGTGGTGTGGGTTTAGCTGGCGGAGCCTGACGGGAGGCACGCGAGACGGTGCAGGCTCGTTTGTCTGAGGACAGGTGACAAGGCAGATGGAGGGAAGGAATACAGAGCCCTGAAGTTGGGGCTTGAATAAAAGGTGTGAGGAAAACACAGATGGGAAAACAAAAAGAGGGGGAAATATAAAAGGGAATGACATCTGTGAGAGTTGCCAAACAAGGCAAAGCAGAGCTGTCAAAAGCAGCGAGACAAGAAAATGGACGTGCAAGAGAGTGAAATGAGAGCTCTTGTGTTGGTGTGAGTGCCACGGCTTTAGTTCCAGATTTCAACTATGGTAACAAGCAGATAGACACTGGGAAGTGGGAGACAAGACAAGTCATTGCAGTTTGTTACTGGGATTGTTAATGAAGATTTATCAGGCTGGGCTTCCAACTGCTCGTGGTTTGCGGAAGCCACAGCCTGTTGTTATCAGAGCCTCTGCTTGCAAAGCACCTCACAGGCCATTCAGAATCTTCCCTCTGCTGTTCATAAGGAGTGCTGGAAGAACAATGGAGTTTTAGTTTTAAGTACATTTAGTTTTTATCTCTAAGTACACTTAGAAAGAAAGAAAGTTGGGTCTCTGTAGATCAGCAGCTTCTCTGAGCATTCAGGGATCTTGAGTTGAGTCTTGCACTTCTGTCTTCTGGCCCACTGAAGGAACATATGTTGGACATGAACACCCAGCATGATAAGTGTCTTCTGTCATGTATCTTTGCACCTCTTAGAAGTGTACAACTCGTTGGGCTGTTTCAGGCTCAGTCAATGCTGTTTCTTGGAGCTAGTTTGTCTCATTGCAGCATTACTTCTCTGGGAATACATTGAGGTGGACTTGCAGGAACCCAGTTTTGTTGATATAATTACTTCTGCTTAGAGTTAGAGATATTGTGGAGGCAGTACTGTGCTGTGGTTTAAGCCCACAGACCATCTGAGAATACTCCATTTATCTCATGCTCAGTTGTTCATGCACTTCCAAGCGTGAACCAGCCAGAGAATGTAGTATGAGGGTGACCTAGGGACTTGCCCTCTGAAATTGTCATTTCCCCAGTAGTGTCCTTGTTTCCATCCAGCTGGTGTGTCCTGCTTTCGTTTCCATTGCTACAGAGCTCTGTGACTAAAGGACTAAAGTCTCAGAGCACCCCATCCCAACCCACCTACTTCATCCTTCAGATCCTTCTACTCTTGGTGGTGTTTTGCTACTAACAGGTAGTAGAAAAACCCTCTTTTTCTCAGGGTGCTTTGCACCCTGGTCCGTAATAAACCAAATGTGGTCCCCAGTTCTCCCAAGCCTTTGTGCAAGGTGGTAGTGGGGAGCCGGGTGGAGTATACGAGACAGCTCTTCTGGTTGTTCCTGTGGGCTGGTGCTGTGTGTCACTAGGTCTCCTTTGCTTTCAGGAATACAGAAGCTAGTATTAGCAGGCAGAGTGGGAGAGGCTATAGAAGCCACCCAGCAGCTCTATCCTGGCCTCCTAGAACATAACCCCAACCTGCTCTTCATGTTAAAGTAAGTATGAAAAGCTTTATGCTCCCTAATGCTGAAATGTGTAAATGAAGGGTGGAAGAAGAGCCTGTCCAGCCATCCAGTCTGGCTGCACACATTGCTCTGAATTCAAACTGTTCGCAGTCCCTTTGGGAGTCCTTTGCACAGTGCTTCTAACAACGTAGACATAGCCCTTTTGTTGCTGCTCAGACCCAGTATAGCTTTGCCTCATGAGGTCAGGAATAGGTGGGTGAATTTTAGCTCTACTGACTGCCAGAAATTCCTTCAGAGGAGTTTCTTTAGCACTGGAGCAGTGGCAGTCACTGTGGAGGTTCCTAGAAAGGCAGATGTATGGAAAAGGCTGTCTGGGGTAGAGACTAAAGGAAAAAGTGTCCCAGTTCTCCCAGCTGTACAGAGTGGCTCTCCCCAGCCTTCTGAGACATAAGAGGACAATTCCCAGTAAAGCTAAATGAGGAGGTGTCCTCGGTGTCACTGTGGATAATGTATTTTTTACTGTTCTTTCTCTAGTTTCCATTGGCCACAAGTATTTTTAGGTTGATGGAGTAGTGAAGGAATGATGCTGTTTGACAGATTTAGTATCTTCTCCCTAAAAAAAAACCCTCCACGATTTAATTTTGGAGTACCTGCAGAGGACCTGGAGGTGAAAGCTGTAAAGGAACAGTTTTTTCTTAGCACAATGGAATTAAATTTGCTTTTTGGGAATGTCTCGACATCCATTAGCATCAAAGATGGTGTTTCTGAACTCCCTCCTCCTACAGCATCATCAGAGCACTCACAATACAAAGGCATCAGGAGTCTGAAATGTCGTTTTGAAAGTTTTTAGGACTTCCCCGCTCGGGACCTAAGGCAGGCTCAGTGCAGAGCATCCTGGCTGTCACGCACCCTTTTCTCCTTCCCTCCCATGAAACCAGGTGCCGGCAGTTTGTGGAGATGGTGAATGGCACCGACAGTGAAGTGCGTTGTTTCAGTGCCCGCAGCCCCAGGTCCCAGGACAGTTACCCCGGCTCCCCCAGCTTAAGTCCTAGACATGGATCAAGCAACTCGCACGTTCATAGTACTGGTAAGTGCGTCCTGTGTCTCCAGGTGAGCAGAGCAGATGTCAGAGGTGGATGTGATGGTGTGTAATGTTACCTGCTGCTTTCTGTGTGTTATTCTCTAGAATGCTCCTTTCCTTTCCTTTCCTTCCCCAGCTGAGGGGATGTTCTATTACCATGGGTGTCTGTACACTGTTGCAGAATTGGCTTTCCATTGGTTGTTTTCCACAATTGTCTGCAGAGCAGGTTTTTTTCGGAATAAAGAAGCTTTTGAAGGCAGTCTTCTGCTTCTGCTGCAGCTACTCAGTGCTTCACTGATGGAGTGCTGAGAGGAGGTCTGGAAAGCAAAGTTGTTTTCTGTACCTTGGAGTCTGCAAAATAATTGCTTTTCAGAAAGAACTGAGCAGAAGCTGCACTGCCAGTGGAGCAAAAGGTCAGGGGGATGCCTTGCACAAGAGCTTCTCCCTACCCCATGGACTTTACCTTGCTCGCTCTAAACATGTGAGAAGGGAACAGTTCTGTTCCAACAAAACCCATCTCTGAAGCATCAACTCTTTGGAGTTTGGGAAACTAAACTTCAGGATTTGAAGTGGAAAGAACAAGATAAATGAGGACACCTAAGATATCTTCCCTAGGTAATTACTGACTGCAGCTTTAGAGATGGAGTGGGCCAGGAAAAACGACCTGCAGAGCCCCTGGAAACAGGCTGAGCTGCTTCACTGAGCTGTAAGCTGCTTACAGCCATCTGAGTGTGTTTTATTTTGGTATTCCCACTGCTACATGTGACAAACTGTGGACAGGCAAATATTTAAGGGAAGGGCAGACAATTACTTGTATGCCTCTGAGCTGTCACTCACCTTTCCAATCCAGTATCTTCATTTTTCTCTACTGTGTTGTGAGAAGCCCTGGGTGTGTTTCTCTGACTAAATATCAGAATGATCCCATCAGTCCCTAAAACCTCTTAGTAATACCCATGTCTACATCTACAACTGCAGTGCAAGGCAGCATGTATATATATTTGTCTCTACACGTGGACATCATCTTCTGCTTCATTTCAGAGATGAGGCAGAATTGTTGTGAACAGTCTACTCTGTCATTAAAAAACACAAAACACCCTGTTGTTTGAATCTTTGTCTAGCTGTGATAAAAAATAGAAATACATTCTCTGCTATAAACTATAAATGTTGTATCAGCTGATCAATTTGCATATATCACCATCACTTCTGGAAGAACAGCCATGCCAGGTCACATAATTTAGCCAGAGTCCTGTGATCAATATCATTTGCCTAGGGAAGAATATATGAAGAAGACAAGTCCATAGTGAGGCTTTCCCAAAATGTTATTTAAGCCACAAATGATTTGCAGTTGTCTTGCTGTTAAATAGCCCCTGTCAGTTCTGAAGCCACATAAAACTTGTGGTAATGAACAAACATTTGTGTCCTGTGTCAGTGTGTTCTTCAGCTTGATAAGCACCTTTTGTGGAGGAGCAGGGGTAATTTAAAGCCTGACTGTCCTTTCAGTGATTTCTCTTAAACAAGGAAGGTTAGCTTGTGCTCATTAAGAGGATTGCTATTATTTGCTGAGTGTTGTGTGAATCAAGTGCATCCCTAACTTTAGAGAGGTTGTGGAAAGCCTGGGCAGTTCTGCTTTCAACAATAATTTCTGTACTGTGAGTTGTTTCTGCCCATCTCTTATTTACAGCCCATTTTTAGAACTTCATGAAGCTCAGATATTGCTGGTGAGCAGTGGGGTTCCTTTCATGTTTGTTTCTGTTTTCTTTAAACCCCATTGAATTTAAGAATGATGAACCATAATTTAAGATCTGCAGTCTTATTTTGCTTTCTTCCTTTGGGGCCTGCTGTCTTGCTAAATTGTTGGCTTCACAACAGTGATATTGTCAGTCTGGTCTCATTTTTCCCTTTCTTCTTGACTTTCAGGAGCAGATAGTCCAACCTGTAGCAATGGAGTCATGTCCACAAAAAGCAAACAGAGTCACAGTAAATACCCAACACTGAGTTCATCATCTTCATCTTCCTCCTCCTCTTCCCCCTCATCTGTGAACTACTCTGAGTCCAATTCTACAGATTCTACCAAATCTCAGCAGCACAGTAGTACGAGTAATCAAGAAACCAGGTATTGTTTTTCCTCTGGAGACACCTGAGTGGCTTGGGATAGTGGTAAAGGGCTCAGTGTGCTTTCTAAGGAGCCAGAAGGGCATCTGTCCTGCACTGCTGTACAGTATTTGTTATCTACAAGGTCACTACTATTCCCAGCAGACACAAACCTGTTCCAGCTCCCCTGCTGTGGCTCAGGCTTGGAGGCTCATCTCATTAGGAATATTATGATGCTCTTGTTTCAACACCAAGCTGTCCCATTATGATAATGCCATTGGAACCCAATGTGACAGTTTGCCTAGAAGCTTTCCCACTGAGCCTGGTGTTGTCTCTGCTGCCTCAGCCAGGCGCCTGCTGCTGCTGAGCAGCTTTCTTGCCCTGTACTGGGTGAGACAGCAGCTCAGGTCATTACTGGCTTGGTGCATTGCCCTCTTCCCAATAGCCCAATTTCCTTGGGTTACCTGTTGCCCTGTTCCTTCCAGACGAGCCTCTGAGCCAGCAGTAATTTGTTTGGTGCTGTGACAGCAGGTCAGCCTGAGACAGCCTCGGTCTCTGAGAAGCCGCACGTGGTCCCACAGCGTGGCGCAGGCACTGCTGCCTGTGCTGGAGTGTGGAGCAGAGTGAGCTGTGGTGAGAACTGAGCTTCCTTTGGGCTCACTCTCCACACTGGTGTTGCAGGGCTGTCTCAGGCCCTGCTGGAGCAGAGGGTGTCATTGTGATTAAAAGAATCTCTTGCTAATTGCAGCTGGCACTCATCCTTCGAGTGCTGCGCCGAGCACGGCTTGCAGGGCAGTTTGTAGGCTTAATTGTGACCTCTGGAGAGTCACCCAGCAGGTAACTGAGTGAGAAACACTTGTTCAGATTCAATTTACCAGAATCCCTTAATAATGCTGGTTTAGTCATTCATTTCTTTAAATGTAGAGCCCAAGTTCCAGTAAGATTTTCTCATAATTTCAGTTAATTAGTAGTTAATCATGAGTCTCAGTCAGCCTGCTGTCTTGAACATTTAAGTGTTTAGTATTGCACTCTTTACAAGGACTGAGGGCTTATCATAGCCAGGATTCCCCTCCTGTGCAGTCTGGCTGCTCTTTGCTGTCTGAGGGATGACCGCTTCCTGAAGGGAAAATGCAAAGCATCTGCACCTGGAATTATGAGACATTTAGGGAACACAAACCCGTTTCATAAAGTGTCTTCAGAAGCCTGCAACAATTTTTGCTACACTGACTTAGACCATCTGGCTCCCTGTAGTCCAGCTGGCACCTTTTCTGGCCTGCTGGCCATTGCTGGGCACCATTTGGCACATGAACTCTTCATTTCTTCCCTTTCTGATTTAGACATCTGACCTTTTTTCCCTGCTTTCACCTCAGTGACAGTGAGATGGAAATGGAGGCTGAGCATTACCCCAACGGAGTCCTGGAAAATTCATCCACCAGGATAATGAATGGCACCTACAAACACGAAGAGATCCTGCAGACGGATGAGTCCAGCATGGGTAGGTCCTCAGAGGCAGGAGGGGTAAAGGGAAGTAGAAAGAGCTGGTATCAAGAGTTAAAACTGTAATTGGATTGTGGGGAAAAAACATGTACTTTGGGCTTCTTTCCCCACCCAGTGAATGAAGTAGGTGCCTGTTTCATGGGAAAAATTTGTCTGTCCTGGAACTAAAACTAGGTCTGGCTTTTCATAGTCTCACAGCAGGGCTGGTGATGTTTTGGAGCGGGGGAAGCAGTAGGAGTCAAAGGTTTGTTCCATGCTGGTCATGAAATTGAGCTCAGAGCAGTCCTGGCAGAAGTGCCCACTGAGGAGTGAGCTGGGCTGTGCCAGGCTGGTGATGTCCAGCTGCAGAGTGGCCTCAGCACAGCTGGTCTTGTTTATGGGTGCTTTAGCCAGGAGGGAGTGGATGATCAGCTACATTGAGACTGATTCCCCCAGTTATAATGGGTCTTGTGGCCACTAATACTGGGAAACTGGTGGTGTTGGCATCTCTGACTGAAACTTTTCTGAGTCCAGGATTTGTTAGACTGGGGGTTTCTGGGTTGTATATGCTATATTACACACACGAAAGGGTAACAAAGCTGGAGTTGCAAGCTCCTAGGATTTTATCAGGAGATTTGATTTCTAGATAGTCCTCAGGCATTAAACAAACTGAGCTTAAATCTTCCCTGTACCTAACAAGGCACTGTGAAAACCCCACCACTGGCTGTTGTGGTGCAGGGATCACAGAAAGCTTCCCTTGGAATAAACGTAGAGCAGGGAACATCGGCCTGCTCCAGAAGAGGAATGAGTTTGTGGGTATCATGACACACAGTGGGCATTGGTGGGGAATGCAAGATGATGGTTTCTTCTCCACTGCCTTTCCTCTAGAAGACAGCTGCCCCCAGAGGCAGCTCTGTGGAGGGAACCACGCTGCCACGGAGAGAATGATCCAGTTTGGGCGGGAGCTGCAGATCCTGAGCGAGCAGCTTTGCAGAGAATATGGGAAGAACACCATGCACAAAAAGATGCTTCAGGTAAGCCTGGGCCTTGTGCTGCATTGCAGCCATTCTCTGGGCCGGGTCTGGGGTTGGGGGTTCCCTTGCAGACCACTGGGTAGCCCCCAACTTTTGCACCTGCTGAGCAAGAAGGGACCCCCTGGGGATCAGAGGTGAAAATAGGAACATAGAGCATCTCCACCCACTTCTCAGCACTGGAGAGGAGAAACACAGCTCCTGCCTGCCTTCCTGGAGCAACTGCATGCTCTTCTCTCCAGGTGGCACTCTACCTGCCTTCCCGTGCTGGCTCCCCTGCCAGGTGGAGGGGGCACCTCTTTAATCCACTCTCTTGATGGCCCAGTGTGGTCCCTTTGCTGCCAAGAAGAAAAGGGGCATTTCTTTTCAGGAGGTAGGCACCTGTCACCGTGGCAATGGCAGGAGGTGCCCCAGCTGGACTTGGTGGTTTTCCTGTGTGTTTGCAGCCATTCCTGACCTCACTGTGCCTTTGTGTTCTCTCACAGGACGCCTTTAGCTTGTTAGCTTACTCAGACCCTTGGAACTGCCCCGTTGGCCAACAGCTGGACCCAATCCAGAGGGAACCTGTGTGTGCTGCTCTCAATAGTGCTATTTTGGGTAAGATCTGGTTCCTATGGGAGAGTTCCCCTTGGACATACCTGTTCTCAAGGGCTGTCCTGTGGCAGGCAAGCCTGTGAGTGTTAGGGAAAGTTCAGAAATGCTTGTGTTTAGCTTTGGCCTCTCTTCCTATTGCTGGAGACTGTCAGGGCAGTAATGCAGGAAGGGGAATGGGAGGGAAGCCTGCAGAGAACAGATCCCCCTGATAGACTCTCCTTTTGACTCCCTTCCTTGCATCTTCCTCAACGCTGCTTCCAAGGATCCTCCTCAGGATTTTTCTTCCCTTTTTACTGAAGAAGCCAAGATCTCTTTGATGCATTTCCCAACCCTCTTCCTTCATGCTCTGAACCCACCTGAATCATTTTGTGGGCATTACCAGGGCTCTTTTCCATGCTCTGTGGGTTGGCACAGCTCACTCCTAGCATCATCCAGCTTTCTAGGAGGGAATGCAGTTGCTCTGTTGCAGCATCTCATAAGTGAAGCTGTCTTCCATAGTGTTGGCTCCAAAGCAGAGCAGAGCCATAATTCCAGTTACCTTTGAGTTCATGCTGAACATGCAGAGTTCAGTGCAGGCAGGATTTATGTTCCCTTGAGCGTTTCCTCTGCACATTCCCATCATGTGCTGTGCCTGCCCAGAGAGCCTGGCTGCCTGCAGGCTGGTGTCGGAATCGGACAAGCCCTGTTGCTCTTTCTCTTACGGCCTTAACTGTGCTGAGAGAATCCTGCTCTGTGCAGAGATCTCATTACAGATTTGTTTTCTTCAGCTAGCAAGGCAGCTCCCCTGTTTCTGATGAGCTTTACTCTTTGTGTCAGCAGGATGGATCATGGTTGGATCCAGGCTCCAGCATTCTGTTGCCCTCCTCTCTGTCCTCAGAGCTGAATGTTGATGGCTGTTCTTCCATTTTCCTTAGACAAGCATGTTCCATGGCCTAACAGCTTGTTGTTGTTTGCTCCCCTGTCTTGAACCTGGTGTTCTGCCATCAGTGAGTTGCTGTGTCATCACTGATCCTCCTGGCATCTTCAGCTACAGAAAAAGCCATAGTGGAGAAATAATGAGGTTATGGTCTGCCACCAGTTTGCTAGAAAGGGATTGATTCATTCCAAGCAGGGCCCTTGATCCTGTGACCAGACCATGCCCACGTTGTGTCACTGCTCAGGTAACTTTGCAGGATACTCCCCAGTCTGGGTTAGCTCAGACCATCCACAGGGGTCAAATACTGTTCACTGGACAGCTTCTGTGTCTCAGAAACCCATACTTGGTTCCTCTGCACAGTCTGGCTCACTGTGCCCAGTGATTTCTTAGGGGGTCTGAGTGTGCCAGAAGGAGATTCAGAGATTTTCTTCTGGAGGAAGGAACAACTTGATGGGCAGACCCGAGGGCTTCTGTGCTGACTGAACAGGGAAACAGGAACTATGTGCTTTGGGAGGGAGAGTGCCTTTCCCTGACAGTCAGCAGTTGTTTGTCCAGTGCTTGAGGAGCATGGAGCAGTTGCTGAGGGCTGTCAGCAGAGAGACGTGGTGTCTGGACATGCCTCATCACACAGGCTACCAGACACCTTGTCTAGCTCAGCTGAGGGTTCCCTTGTGCTTGCACAGCAAACATGCCAGTGTAAAGACATGGTGATCAGGGAGTGAGTTTGTCCAGGGCTTGGGCTGCTGAGTAGCCCTGCACAAGAGGGAGAGATGGAGAGGTTACCGCTCACTTGGGGCCACTTTTTCCCGCCTTTCCTTATTCTTCCACGCTTTGATCTCTCACACTTGGAGGGTTTTCAGGCAGACGGCATCAGCAGGAGCTTCGTTGCCTTTTTCCTGTTCTGGCCAGCACAGCAGCACTTTCTCAAAAGGCCATGCTGAGCTGTGGGGTGTGTCATGGGTGGTGGGGTGTGTGGAGCAGCGGCAGCACAGAGCCAGCAGTACTCAGGAATAGGTTCCTTCCAGAGCCAGCACCTTCTGCCAGGGATCTGGGCTTGGTGCCCAGTCGGGACTGAGAGAAGCCCGAGTGCAGGTGAGCTGGCACACACAGCCAGAACACCTCTTCTAAACAGCTCTCTTTCTTTGCCCCCACAGAATCTCAGAACCTGCCAAAGCAGCCCCCGCTGATGCTTGCCCTGGGCCAGGCCTCGGAGTGCTTGCGGCTCATGGCTCGCGTGGGCCTGGGCTCCTGCTCCTTTGCCAGAGTAGACGACTATTTGCACTGACCACAGAGCAGGATGGAGCTGACATCGTTGAGTGCTGCCCTTCACCCTCCGTTGCTGCCACTCTGCACCACCACCTCGTTCGATAGCCTGACCTCCCTGCCACCGACACCCCTCTAGCACACACACACTGCCTGTGCAAGGATTGAGTGAGTCCCTCACTGTGTGGCTATTCCTGACCCCAGGAAGACTGGCAGACCTGACCCGTCTCCCTGCCGTTGCTGCGGCTCCAGCGGCACTCAGTATCTCGCTGGTTATTCTAATGTAGCGCCTTCCGATGTAGGGATTTCTCTTTGTTTTGATTTGAGTTGTTTCTCATGGTTCCACCAATATTTTATCTGGAGAGTTTTGCTGAGCTGGTTTATGCTGATTTACTGAGGAAGCTCATCAAGTTGGTGACAGCTTGTTCCTTTCTTCCCTTCTCCCTCCATCGTGCACATACAGCATCATCCGTGCTAGTGATCTGAACTCTTCTCACAGTGGCAGTTCAGAGGGATTTTTTTTTATTTTATTTTATTTGAATCATGTTTATTAAAAAGGTCTCTTCCACCTCCACAAAGTCATTGATGTATTTATTGCCCACAGACTCGGTCCCAGCCACACACATCATACAACCCCTCAGGAGGCCTGGTGAGGTAGGTCCTGTCACGCACTAATGATGGGAATTGGAGGAGCCTGGTTCTTCCTGGTGCCTCTCAAACTTGGCTTTGTGAGTGGGAAGAGTAGAAGATTGCCTGCATTAGTGGTTGTGCTGTAGAAGCATCTCACAGCCCTGACAGAGAGTTAAATCCAGCTCTCCCAGCAGCTGGAGGGACAGGACTGATGAATGTGAAGTCACTGCATGAGTAGAAGCAGGTCATGTGAATCTGCCAGAAACATCTGTAGGTGCTGCCCCTGTGGACTGACAGTTTTTTGTTAAATAACAAATCCTCCTTTTTCTCAGTGTAGGAGGGCACTGCCACTAACTCAGTAATAACTATTTCCTGCCTTCCCCCATCCCCATAACACTGATATGAATGAGCACTTCTGAATTTTGGAAGTGTCTTGAGAAACCTGGGCTGCGCTCACCCTCGCCAGGTGGGACGTGCTGAGGTCAGGTTGCAGGTTGGGGTCAGTACCAGCTTTGTTGGGCCTGAGTCATTCAGAAGGGAGCAGCAATGTTTCTGTAAGGATTACTAAGATAATTATTGAAGTTTCCAGCCCAAAAGGGACCAGCACGGATCTGTGGGTGAGTAACCTCCAAGTGAAATGGACTAATGTGTCCATGCTGTGTATCAGGGGGACCTGAGTGCTACCAAACATTCAAACCACCTGTGAGTGTTTCTGAGCATGTTCTGGTACCTGCTGAGGCTGCATGGCAGCACCGTGTGCTTTGCATCCTCTCCTGTACCACTGGGAGATGCCAAGTTCAGCCTGGCTGCACAGGAGGAGTTGGAATTCTGAACCAAATAAATCTTAGGTCAATAACTCTGGGGAGTATGCAAGGGAGCTCAAACCAAACATGAATTTTACTGCTGTTCACAAATTTATTTATTTTTTTGGGAAGGGTCACTTAAAGATGAACAGGTTGTGTTGCCCTTAAAATGGAGGTTAGCCCATGCCAGGACTTCAAGCAGCAAGAGAGCTTGTGTGCCACTGAGAAAGGAAGGTGGTGTGTGAGGTCTCTGCAGTAGCCCAGAGCTTTAAGGATGTTCTGTGTTTGCAGGCTGGATTTGCAGCTGGCACATGAGGTCTGAAATCAAGGCAGAGCAGGGGGACAGGTGCCAGGGCAGGCTGTGGCAGTGGATGTGCAGATGGTGTTGGAGGTGGTTGGGAACACTATCCCTGCCTTTTGGTGAAGGTGCGCAGTGTGTAGGGGCAGTGCTAGAGCCACGGTGGTCTAAGAAAACAGGCAACAGGGGGCTTAGAGATGGAGGAGATACTTTCATCAAGTCAACTCAAAAAGTAGAGGGAGCTCTACCACAGCCTTTCTCCCAGGGAGACAGAGGTAGTAAATTCTGCACAAAGCAGAATTTAACTGGCCAATATGGGGCTTCTGTTTCAGCTCTGGGGAACAGCTCATGTGCCTGAAAGCTCATCTGTTGATTTTTAACTCTGTGGGCAGGTTTCCTTCCCAATGCCTCTGATCCCAGGCATGCCAAGGCAGCACGTGAACTGTGGTGGGATCCTCCTGCAGGCTTTCCATTCTTCAGACTCAGGCTGACAGCACACTGCTGGGCTGATTGTGGGTACTGAGGTTGAAATACTCCAGGACCTTGCTTTGCCTTTCCCATCTGGAGACTTCCTCTGCTGCTGGTCAGCGCTTTGCTTGCGGCAGTCTGGCTGCAATCAGATCTCCCTCATCTTTATAGCAACACCATCTTTATCTCTTTCTGAGGTTTTTTTGGTTCCTTCTCTTTGTGGTTTCTTTAAGCCAGGTCTCTTCATCATTTTAATGCCCCATTTGATCTTAGCAAATCCTAGAGCGTCTTTTTTTATTTTGGTTTCACTACAAAAAAACCAAAACAAGAGATGTTCCTAGATATCTGGTTATTTTGGTGCCAAGAAATGCATGGTAGATGATATTTGGGGGGTTTTAAATTTATTTCAAGTGTTCTGGTGGTTTTGCTAGTGGTTTCTGGTTCTTGCACTCAGATTCTGACTAATGTGGCCATGACTCAGTATGAGGAAGATAAGCATGTCTGTGGGATGTGGTGTGGTGTAGGCTCCAACCTACCCCTGATTTCTAGATGGGATTTCTGACTTGGTTTCCTACGTTGTATTTCAGAGCCTCTTGCCTTTGAATCTCCTTGGCTGCTGTTTGATGGTTCATGTCAGCTGAAACTTGGTTTGGATTGTTGCAGTAGTTTTAAAAAACAGAACTAAAGTGAATTGGGGTCTTTAACTTTGAATGTGGCTGTGCACCTAATCAGAGGCTACGTGCCATTTCAAAAATTACTTTTATAAAAATGATTTGGGATTTATTATTCCAAGTGCCTCAAGCAACCTGGTCACTGCTCCCAAAAGTCCTTCAGTAATGCCATGTAAATGACTGTGGAGCCTGTAGGAGAAACTGCTGGTTTCCCATTTCTGGGTGAGGGGGACAAGGACTCAGCTACAGCCCCACGTTGGAACGCTGATGGCACTGGATGTAGGACTTCCATCACGTGTGGTTGACACACAGGTTGCTCTCTGCTGGACTGGCTTCAGATCCTAGGAGAAAGTTTTCCAGAGCTCAGCTGGACACTGGACAGCATTCCTCAGCCCCAGGAGAGGCTCTGCAGCTGCGCATCCTTTCCGGGACCTGGGAAATGCCACTGCTGTGACAACTAAAAGTCTTCCAGCTCTGCCATGGCTGCACACTTGGAGGGTCTCAGCTCTCTCCTTGTCAGTCTAGAGGCAGCACCAAAGAGCTGTAATCTAGAGAGCAGCAAACGGGCTCCAGCTCTGTGCTCTGGACACCCCACCCACCTCCCTCAAACATTGCAGCAGAGGCCTTGCAGAAGGAAAACGTTTCACAGGGAGCCGGTGAAACCTGATTCCAAGGGTGGTGAACTGCAGCCCTGCACATCCCGGGCTTTGGGTTGGAGTCCAATGCCCTGCCTGCTGAGTGGCCTTTTGAGAACAGCATTTTGGGAACTCCAGACCTGGAGCCCTGCTTAAAGTGTCCTTCAGGGGTTCTGTGGAGAGAGCTGCATGGAGCTGAATTGCATCGCCAGGCTTCTCTCCCCACGGACAAGGGTCATTAACAATACGTTGGGAGAACTTTGGAGTGAGATGCACTGGAGTAACTGGGCTAAGTGTTTCGTGGAGGAATATCCACCTCATACACCTGGTTCTCCAGCCTGTGACCATCTTAGTGGCACTGCTGAATGCATTTCAGTTTATGGACATCTCTTCTGTAGCAGGGGAGCCAAATCTTGTTCTTCTTGGTCTTGTTCCAGATGATTCCTCTTGCTGCTCCAAGAGCCTATTCTAGCAGGTACTTAACAAAAGCTGATTGAAGACTTAGAGGGTTGAGTGAGCTCTCAGTCAGACTCTCCTGTGAGCAGGGAGGGCAGCAGTCTGTTCCCTGTGCATCCTTCAGTGTGCTCCCAGAGCCAGCTTGTTTTGGGAAAACTTCTTACTGCTACCAGCAATCCCTTCTTGCATCTCTGCCTCCCACAATCCTGTTATTCTCCCAGCTGTGTGACCACAGTGGTGTCTGCAGTGCCAGGTGTTGTGGGTGGTGCTCCAAGACCAGGGTCAGTTCTGTGGCTCACGTCTGTGTCGAGCATTGATGTGGCAACTCCCAACTGCCCTTCTCTGGCTTGTTCTGCTCTGCTGGCCTAAAGGGGCAGGTCCATGTGTGACAGTCCCTTTTTGCCACCATACAGGATCCCCTCAGCCTGCAGCTGGGCTGGCTGCAGCACTTCTTTTGGAGTCTAGTTAGGAATTGAGCCCTTGTGTGTGGCCAGCAGAATGGGGAGGGACTCCAGATGAAGCACTGGACAATATGCAGCATCCAGCCACTTAGGGGAGGTTGTCCAGGGGCTGCTCTCTTCAGCTCCCTGTGTGTACTCTAGAGCTGGAGCTCGTTGCCTTGGGACGTGTGAAAGATGTGTGGTGAAAGATGAGTGCTACAGCCTTGTTAATATTTCCAGCATCCTGGTCCTGGTCCTCGCTGTGCTGCTGCTGACTGGATTTGGACACCAGGAGATGCAGCTGTGGCTGGTGTGGAGAATGGGCCCCTCTGGGGGTATCATTCCTCATGGTTACCTACATCTAGGATCTTCCCATATGCCTTCTTATTCTTTTTGGTTTTTTACAGTGACATCTCAACTTGTGCTCAAGCTGTGTCCTTGTTTTTCATATTTTATTAAGACATCTTTACCATTCTTTAAATAGCTTTGTTCTTGAGGCTTCCTTGAAAAACTGGAGCAACCAGAGCTGCTGAAACTACTTCTGGGGATTGAATGTATCATTTTCCATCTTGATGAACCATCTCCTCCTTCAGCAAAGCAAACCAGGCTGGATTGCTGCTGTGCTTTGGTACCTGTCTGTGTTAATACGTAGCACGTGTTGCTTAGACCCAAATTTCAGAGTTCTGCTGTCGTGGGGTTGATTGAGAAGCAGCAGTGTGGACTTGAACTGCCCCGTGGCACTTGCCCACTGCCCACTGCAGGTGGAGAGACAGGTCCATCCCCTCCAGTCCTGGGTGCAATGAGGACCCATGGAGGTGGTCACAGCCTGGGAGAAGGAACACATTCCTTGAAAAGGTGGTCCTGGCCCACCCAGGAGTCCCCTTTGCAGAAGGAGCATCTTCCTTCCAGCTCTGCTGGTGTGAAAGCAGCCTGAGTGGTGGGTTGGGGAGGCAGTAAGTCTCTTCAGAGAGCAAGTGTTGGGTCTCCAGCTGTGTCATGTCTGCCTTGAGACATGAAGAACTTGTTGACACAGAAGAACTTGGTGGGGACATGCCAGGGGACATGCTGGGTGCTGCTGGGACCCTTCTGCCCCAGAGGGATGAGTGATGGAACTGTGGTCCAGCAGCTCTTAGAGGCAGAGCTGGCTGTGAGCCTTGTCCTGTCTGCTGTGTAGGGCATAGAGCTGGAGAAAGCATTGCTGGGGCTGGAGGGGAACTACAGCAGATTTGAGAGGAAAGGGAAGGAGTTGAGAGCCTGGAGGCCTCTTCCATAGGCAGCACTAGCTGCTCTCCACCATCCAGCAAGAGGTGGCAGGTGATGGATGAGTGAACCTGGTGTGTCTGTCCTTCTCCTCATGTCCCAAACCAGAGCTCAGAGCCTGCAGCTTGAGCTGTAGCAGTGCCCAGCAAGCCAGGAGATCACCCAGGCTTGAGGAGCACATGTCCTGCCAGCTGTCCTATTTCCAAGGGGGAAGCTTAACTCTCCTGCTTGCAGGAAGCCGACAAGTCCCGTGAGGAATTTACACTCACATCACCACAGAAACATTCCTGCAGGTCATGCAAACCTCTGCTCCTTGCTGAATGTCCTCTGGCCAGGCAGACACCTTTCTCTGGTCACTCCACTTGGGTCCAGGCATGCGCTTGGACCTTTTTGCTTGGGAGGACTTTAGCTGCATCCTTCCTCCAGAAGGGCGCACAGAGGGATTTTGTAGGCTGGGCTTCTCACAGGCTCAGACTTGGAGAAAGGAGAAGCAGCAGCAGCTCTGGGGATAATCTGTCTTTTAAAGAAAATTTGAAAAATACAAGTACGGTGACTTCCAGACCAAGGACTCTGCACCGGCATTGGATTGGGATTGTGTCTCGGTCCCACCTGTGCAGCCGGGGAGGCAGGAGGAGGCTGCGGCCCCTGAAGCTCTCACACGGAGCAGTGCAAGCCCCAGGACCCGCCCAGCACGCAGTGAACTCTTCTCTCCTGCTGGTTGCTCAAAACTCAGGTATGAAATGCTCAGCTGGAGGACGGGGTGCGAGGTCTCCGCAGGTTTCCCACCAGCCCTGGAGGAGCGGCCGCCGCTGGGCGCCCTGTGCCACTCCGGGCTGCTCATGGCCCTGGGGAGGGTTTCACCCCTTTGGTACAACATTGGCTACATGGACATTACACAAACTGTGCACATTGGTTCAGTCTACGCTTAGTATTTGTGAATTAAGTTATCTGACGCTTCGCATGAAAACTTCAAAAAAGGGGGTCGGGGGGGTGGATTTTAACTGAGAAAAAGCCTATGAAAATATACTGGAAATATCGTAAAGAAATCGACATTCTGCTGTATATTGACAGAATTATTTTTATTAAAATACACATCCATGTGCAAGAGCCAGTGTGGAGCCGTGTGCTTTGTCAGTCTCTGCTCGCCAGGCAAGGCAGCTCGTGTCCCCTCTGACAGGGGATGCACAGCCCACGAGATGTTTGTCCCCCAGCATCTGACTCTGCTTCAGCTCTTCTTTCCACCACTGCTTCCTCCCATGGTGCTTATGGTTCATGGGCAAAAATGTCATCAGGAATGTTTTTCCTGTGCCATTCAGGGTCCTAGAAAATAGAGCCTTGCACTGTTTTCTAACCATGAGCATAAAATACTGATGAAGCTTTAGGCTGAGGATCACTTGCCACATTCCTTGCTTTCACCTTTCTGAGGTATTCCCGTGTATGTTTGCACCTCTCCCATGAGAAGGTGGACCAGCAGCCTGGTTTTAGTATCTGGGATCCCATGCTGCTCCCACTCCTCCCCAGCCCTGTGGAGGGACAGGCAGCCAGGACACCTCTGCCCAGCTGAAGGGATTGTGTCCTCACCCTCCTGGCACTGTGGACGTTGTTCCTCATCTCCCTCAGATATTTTGCAGTGGCCACCAGCACATTTGGAAGCTGATGAGGTATTAAGGGTTTGGTAAATCAGTATCTTCTCCCAAAACCCTCCCCTTAATTCTGGAGCACTGCAAAGCCTGTGGGGCTGTGAGCATGCTCTGAGGATGTTTAGCCTTGCCTAGGGGTGAGGGTAACCTCACCTTCGGGTCTTGGACCTGTGGGTCAAGACCTGGCTCCACTGTCATACTCCTAATGAAGCACATCCCCAACTGTGACCAGGCACAGTTTGCTCCCAGAGAAAAACGAGCTCGTGGCAAAGGTTTTTTTTGGTTGCAGCATGCCCTGGGCTTGTAGGATCTGCTGCTTGGGCTGGAGAATCAGAAAAAATGCAAACAGCAACTTGTGGCAATGAGTCTTTATTATAAATAATTGCTTCACTGGCACATCTTGGCAGGGCAGTGACAGGAGGAGGAGTTCAGTGGCCAGCTGGTCCATGACACTGACACCTGATGCTGCCAGGGTACAGGATGGCTCTAACTGCAGTGACAGTGCCCACTGCCACAGCACCATTGGCTCCCTCCAGAGATGGGAAGACTGGATGGGCGAGTCGGATGGTGGATGGATTTCATTTTTCCCCTTGAAGGTCTTTTATGATTTTCTTCACCCAGGGCTTCTTAGGGTCGGCACAGATCTTTTCCTTATTGGCAGCCACAAGCCTGCAATGAGAAAGTGAGGAAAAGGAGTGAAAACATGAACCATGAGCTATACCCTTCCCATGAACTAATTCTCCCCTCCCTTTGTGCAGCCCCATCCTGGATCGAGGCTTGGAGCCATCTCCAGCAGCCCATGCCCTCCTTGTGCTGATGGTGGGTGTCTGAGTCTTCCCAGACGACTGGCATTAGCAGAAAGCACTAAAACCTATTTTTTCCCCTCTCTGCCCACCCTTCAGAGCTGCTTTCCTACCACAGGCCCCCCTGGCTGTGACTGAGCCATCCATGGGGCAGGGTGGGACGGGGTAGCTGTTCCAAAATCCGGGTTGGGAGGCAAACCCTAGGATACTCACACAATTGCAGCCTGGGGGCAGTCTTTGGGTGTCTTGTAGAAGCTTAGAGCATGTCGGATGCCTTTCCGTGCAACCCCAAAGCAGCATTCCACAGGTGTCGAGTGGGCTGTGGAAGGAAGGGAGGGATGTTGTGAATTGCATTGCTAGACAATTCAGTTCTGGGGTTTGGAACACAGCATGGAAACTGTGGAGCTTCTCAGCAGCTCCCACAGCATCCTACACCAGGGGTTTGTCACCCTTCATGGCAGCAAGCCCTGGGCTGGAATGTGGACAGCAGTGGGAAGGGGAACAGCCTGGGATCTGGCACCTCAGAGCCTGAATGGCCGCAGCCACCAGAATGCACGCTAAGGTTGGGGTGCTCGGTCTGGGGACGAGGTTTTGGGGGTTTCCAAGACAAGGGCACAGCTTGCGGGGTGTTTTGGGAGGCTGCAAACAGCTGCACGTGCTCCCCCTCTCCAAGCACTTGCTCATCCAGCTGAGACCTGAGCAACGACTGCCAGAGTCTCCTCCCGGTTCCTGCAGCCTCTCCCCAGGTCTGACTTGGCTGAGACCGCCCAGCACCTTCTCCATCCTTCCCTGCACCCCGGGATGTGCCTCCCTGTCCTGACCAGGGGCTTGCTGCTCCTGTCAGCAGCACGGTTCCCTCTCCCCGCTGGGGTTTCCTGCCTGACCTCCCCAACGGGACGTCCCCAGTGGGGGCTCCCAGCCTGGCCTGCAGCAGCGGCCCCTGAGGTTCCTTACCTGTGGCGTGGTGCAGGGAGAAGGTGAGGAGCAGGGAGAGCAGCAGGACGGTCCTTGCAGGGAGCATGGTGGCCGTGAGGTGGCCGTGAGGTGGCTCTTTGTCGCTCGTGCCACTCTGCCCGGTGGCTGTGGCTGTGGCTCTCGCTGCACCCTCATTTATCCTCTGCCCGCCACCCACTCACGCTGCATTTCTGAAAATTTCAGACCTGTTCTAAGAAGCCTCTTCCCAGGGACAGGGGAATTTCTGTCATTTGTTTTTGGGTCGCATCCAGCCGCGGGTGGAAAAGGTTGAGGAGCAGTTCTGCTTTCTGTGGAAGAGCCATGACACTGTAAGGAGCTTCCAGGAGACTTCGGCGGAACTGAAAGCAGATTAAAACCATCTTCCCGTGAAGAACGTGAAGTCTAATGCTTGTCTGTTTGTTTCTAACAGGAGAGAGAACCCACAGCCCCTGAGCAGGGACAGGTCACAGGTGGGTTTAATTGGCTTGCCCACATTGTCAAAGGCAAGTGAATAATGACTCCCCTCTGAATGGTCCTCCCCAGCCACCTTGGGCATACAGAGGGCACTGAGGTAGGCAGTGAAGCACTCTGGGATGGGATGGGATGGGATGGGATGGGATGGGATGGGATGGGATGGGATAGGATATCAAGCAGGAAAAGCCACACTGGGCCAATCTAGGAGGAGCCCCAGAGCAGGGGGTGTCAGAGATGCTTTTGGTGGGTTCAGCAGACTTTATAAAAAGGGAAGAAATGGGGCAGTGGCAGTGGGGTGTCTGAGGAGAGTCTGGGTCTGACCACAAATCTGAGCCCAAGTGTTGCCTCTGCCTGTCACACCAGCACTGGGATTGAAATGAGAGAGTCGGGGGGATGGAAGCTTGTGGCCATCAGTGCACAGACGGCATTTCTGCAGGGAGATGGGACAAAGCCTACCACAGCCCCCCATCTCAAACTCCAGAGAGGAGGGGCAGGTGGCACAGATCCCAGTGGCAGCACCACGGAGCACTGGTGGACATCAGCCCAGCTTCCATGCAGGGATCTGCTCCCTGAGAAGTCGAGATGCAGCTGCATATGAGGAGGGGGTGAGTTCCCAGTGGGAACTCACATAGGATGATGCTGAGTGGGGGCACAAGAGGGGACCTGGCTGTGGTTTGGGGCATGAGGCAATCCAAGACTTCTCAGAGGAGAGGAAAGGTGGAAATGGACTTCCTGAAGATTATCTCATGTCTGCACAACTTCTCCGAAAGGAGAAGGAAACAGATCAAATGTGCTGAAAGCTCTGGTTTGGAAGAAATGGTCTGCAGGACGTGGGGTCTGGTGGCCTCGCTTGGGGCAGAGGGGGCACAGCCCCACTGGGTTTTAATACCACTGTCCCCAGGCAAGGGCTCTGCAGGGAGAAAATACCTGACACACAGCAGCCTCTGAGTCCTCTTCTATGGACTCTGCATCTCCCCCAGGTTCTCCTGCCCTCCCTGTTGCAGCTCCCACCACATCCCTGATGTACAGACCCTTGAGCCCAGCAGCCACCAGGGTCACACCAGCTCCTAAGCATTGGTTAAAAGCACAGAACTGTAATTAAGGAGAACTGTGCTAATGGCTTTTTCCAACCAGCATCTCCTGGCACAGAAAACTTCATGTGCCAAGCTTTGAGCTCCCTTTTCAGGCTTGTCTGAAGCACACGGTTGCTCCTCCTTTCCCTTAGCTACTTATTCCTGTCCCCAGAAGCATCAGTAGATGCCCCCACTATCTGCAATTCATAGAGCAAATCAGTGCATGGAGGGTGTTTGAAGGTCTGGAGAGGCCCCACATGGCTCTGGAGGACTGGGCTTCCCTCTGTGCCCTGCCCCAGCAGGGGACCTTTGGGTTTGCCTTTGGTCTTCTCCAGCCTCTTCAAAACTGCAGTGCCTGAGGTGTTCCCAGCAGCCTTCCAGGCCATCCCTGCCATTGGCACAGCCTCTTCTCCAGGTGTGGAGCTCCTGGTTAGGCAAATGCAAAGGCAAGTGAAGAGGGGGCACAGACTCTGCAGGGGATTTTATGGGTGTCCAAACCACCTGCAACCTCTCTGTAATTAATAATTGAATATAAATTTTTTTACTGAGGAAAAACACTTAAGAAATTAAAATGGATAGGCACGGACAATTAAAAAAAAAAAAAGCAATGTAGAGATGGGAAATATTCTCTGACTCATAAAATGTCTTGAGGTTTGAGTGGGTAATCACTTAAGTTAATAAAGTTAATACTTTAACAGGGAACACGAACTATCAGCACATGATCAATGTGGGTGCCGGGCTGGACCTGCCCACCCGACCAGAGCCCTGAGGTCTGTGCTGCACCTGTACCTCGACTGTCAGGAGAGGGCACCAAGTCCAAGCAAACACGGTGACTCCATGGTCTGAGGACTCCTGAAGGGGAAAGGCTTTAAGAGGCTTCTTCAGGCTCAAGCATCTCCTGGTTCAAAATCACCCAGAGCTCTCCACCTCTTGCTGCCCATGAGACCTCAGGTTCCAGATCCGCAGCATCAGGGTCATCCCTCAGCTCTGGGTGGGCTTTGCCTCTGCTGTGAAAGCATCCCTGGAGCTGCTGCAGCCAAAATCCGCTTCCCCAGGAGCTGGGAGTGCTGGCAGCAAGGCTCTCAGGGTGGCTGTTGCTCAGGGACTGGCTGAGCAGCAAGTGATTTTTTTTATCACTTGGGGGGGTTTTTTTGCTCAGGTTTTTTTTTGGCTACTTCTTCTTTTTTTTCCCTTACTGAACTGTCACAGGGAAAGAAGGAGGAAGTAGGGGGGCATCCAGAGTTGCAGCATTTGTCTTCCCAGGTCACTGTTACACGTGATGGAGCCCTGCTCTGCTGGCCGTGGCTGAACACCTGCCCACCAGTGGGAAGGAGTGAATGAATCCCTTATTTTGCTTTGCTTGTGCATCAGCTTTTGCTTTATTTATTTAACTGTCTTTATTGCAATTCATGACTTTCTTCACTCTTGCCCTTCCAGTTCTCCTCCCCATCCCAAAGCCCTGGCAGGGATCACTGCTGAGCTCCCTGTGGCCCCTGGCAGAGGGGGCACTTCCAGGGCTGTAAGTGCCTGAATCCCTTGTCTGATGCAGCATCCCCTGCCTGTCCCACCTGCCCAGGGAGCTCTGCAGAGAAACCCTTGCTCTGCAGCCCAGCTCAGAGACACCACGGGCCTGGGCACACGTGGTAGACAGGCTGTGCTCCTGCACAGGGCAGCACACGGGACAGGCTGAAACCTCTAAAAAGCTGGTGGGAGTTTTGCACCTAAAAGCCCTCAGAGGAGTCTTCAGCCCCTTTTGGCTGGCCTTGAAGCACCATCCATCCCCCTCCCTGCCTGTCCCAGTGAGACCCAGCGGGGAAAGCCCCCATCCCATCCCAACCCCTTGGCCAGCTCCGTGCTTGTGGGGCTGGGAGAAGAAAGGACACCACTCTCCAATATCACAAGAAGTAAACTTTATTTTGTGGCTGTGATCAGCAGACAGGTGCTGGTGGGGCCAGCAGCATTCCAGGGGCCAGTGCCCAGCTGTGGATGCGGCGCAGGGCCCTGGGGAGCCTCCTGTGCCCTCTCCCACCAGCAGGAACAACTGGAACCCCTTCTGGGAGGACGACTCTAAACCTTCCTTCCCACCAGGATGTTGGGTAGCCTGAACCAGGGCACACACTCTACATCAAGGGGCTGGAAGTCCTTTATTCTTTTGAAGCATCTCAGCAGTGGCCCTCTTCACCCAGCGCTCCTTTGGGTTTGCACAGACCTTGGCTTCTTTCTTGGTCTTAAACCTGCCGAGGTTAAAGGTGAAGCTTTGTGAGGAACGACAGCTATGATTCCACTCTATGCCATCCCCCCTCCCCTGCATGCTGCCTCTGGTGTCCTACAAGCAGCTCAGCCTGCAGCCCAGCACCTCTCGAGCCCGTGCAGAGCCTTCAGGAGCTGTGATGGACTCGTTGAAGTGCCCAGTCATGTCCTCCCCTCTTCATGCTGGGAGACCAGGCAGACCTGGCCCTATCCTGTCCCCAGATGGGACAGATGAACTGAACCTGTGGTGGCCCAGGAGACAGCAGTAGGGAAATCACCAGGACTTACACAATTGCTGGAAGATAGCATTCCCTGGGAGTTGAGTAGAAACCCACGAGGTTGGCCAGCCGGAGAGCGGATTTCACGTAGTCGAAGCAGCACTCGGACGGAGCATAAGGGACTGGAGAAGACAAAGAGAGATGAGGAATGCTGGCTCTGGAAGGCAGCCTCTCTTCAGGACCTTCCCCCATGACAAGGCTGGTGAACACAACATCCCCCAAGCTCTGCCAGTGCTGCCATGGGGAGCCCCCGGTGCCCTCCTCCTTCATTCCCGGGGCAGAAGGATGCTCCAGGTTATCACCCAGCCCTGCAGCAGCTCTGCCAAAACCACCCTGCCCCAGGAGCAGTCTCCATCCTTCCCTGCACCCCGGGATGTGCTGCTCTGCCCTGGCCAGGGGGTTGTTCCTCCTGCCAGCGGCACAGTCCCCGCTCCACAGTGGGGTTTCTTTCCTGACCACTCCAATGGGGTGACCCCGAGTCCCGATCGGCAGCGGTGGCCCATGAGGTGCTTTACCTGCATTGGAGCGTGGGGAGAGGGTGAGGAGCATCATGAGCGGCAGGACTGTCCTTGCAGTGAGCATGGTGGCTCTGGGAGGGCTCTGGATGCTGCTCTGCCTCTTCAGAGAAGCTCAGCTGTGAACTCAGGCAAGCAGGTGCTGCAATTTATCCTCTCCAGCGACCCCCACATTGGCTCTTTTCCAAAGAATTTGAACCAAATTCAAGGAGAAGCTACTGCTCCACTGCCCGTGGGGATTTTTGTGTCACATGGAATCATCAGGGTTCCAGACAGACAATACCGGGAAAGACCAAATAAGTTGTGTCAGCTTCTGTGTTCATCCAGACAGGGAAGTGAAATCTTCCTCTGTGCAGATGTAAACTCAAGAGCTCCCAGGTATTTGGATAGGGAATTCACAGAAATAGGAAGGGGAAAGCTCTGTTCCATGCAAGGTCACTTTTCAGCCCCAGAGCCAACACAAACGTGCTGGGGATATCTGGATGGCTTGTGAATTACTGGAAAGCATTAAACAGAAGCACGGTGACTGCTGCTGCCACCAGCCCTCTGTGGCTCAAAAGCAGCAAGCTGGCAAATACTGGCAGAAATTGTATCACATTCCATGCTGGTACTGTGGAGAGGAACACAAGTTTTCCACCAAAAATCCCCGTTTATAGCTGGGAAGTGTAGGGTGTAGAAGAGAAGGGGGTGCAATCGAGCCCTTCCTTGTGGACAGGGCTGGTGTAGCCCCTGGCTTCAGGGCAGGGCAGGAGTCAGCATCAGGCTGAGGGGAATGGATGGAGAAGTTGCTGTTTAAAGTTTTTGGGTGTCTTTCCATCATCTTCCTGCCTCCACAGCCTTGAAGCACACCGGATCCTGCAGGGACCTGCTGAACAGGGGCCTGCCTCTCTGTGTTAACCTGGGGGACAGTTCTTCCCCCCGTGCTGGGCTCCCCCTTCCTCAGACCTTCTGGAGGCCGGAGGAGCCCTTTTCCAGCCCTTGTCAGTCACGTTCAGCCCCTGCTCTGACTCTTTTTTCACCATTCCCTCTTTTTAACCAGGCTCTAAGTGGATCCATGAAGCAGTGGGATCCCTTGCAGATCCCCTGGCACCACAGGCCCCCCTTGTCCCCTGTGAACTACCCAAGGGGCCACCTCAAGCCCTTCTTCACATTGGCACCCCCCAGCCACTCTCTGGAGCAGGACATTGTGCCTGGGACTGTGTAATCCCTGAGTGTCTTTTAAAACACTTGGGAGAAAACCCACACAATGCTGAGAACTGCTCTGGTCCTGCCCAGGTCTCCCCAAGCCCATCTTCGGTCAGACATGTCTCCTCCTGATGGAGGCTCAAGGTCCACTGCTCTGGATGGAGAGGACCTCAAGAAGCTTCTCCAGAGCTGTGCTTCCTTTTCGGGCAGAAGATCTGGCCTAGGATGCTCTGCTTCCCCTTTCTCAGGATTTGAAGCCATGTCTATTAAAGCCAGATGACTCACAACTGCCTTTTGAAGTTTCTTCTTTTCCACTGATAAGTGCTGGAAAGCCCCGCTGCTGGCCCAAGTTTCCCTTTCATTTCAATGGACTCTGAACAATTCGCTTGTTTACATAAAAAATAAACAGCATCCTTGTTGTTCTGCTAGAGGAGGAGGAGGAGGGAAGCTGAGGGAACACATCAGGTGCAGCCTTTGCCAGCAGTGGTGCCAGTGAGGGGAGGAAGGAGTTGGGCAGAACAACCCCATGCTGGGATTTGGGGTCTCAGTGGGTGACTGAGCACTCCCAGCTGTGCTGGAGCCACAACCACGGACATTGTGTGCTTGGGAAAGCACTGCAAGGGCAGCTGGGCTGCTGAGGCAGGAGAAAGGGGGCTGAGCATCACCTGGGTATTATCCAATGTGTGAAACCTGTCCCCAGGGAGGTGGTGGGAGGGTTTGGAATAAGTTTTCCCCATTTTCTTCTGTTCTACTCAGTCACTTGGAGTCTTCTCCATCTACAACAGAAAATGTCCTTGTTTTGCTTCTTTAAATCCTCAGCTTTCTGAGTGTAAAGCCTCTCCGCATTTCTTTTGGGTGCTCACTCCATGTTCTCCACAGCTCCATTTCAAAGCTCTGGTTGACTCAGGACACAATCACAAAGCAAAGACGATTCTCTTCTTCCTTCCTGGCGTCCCTGTGATTCCAGGTACAACCATGCGAGGTCCTACAGCCTGGAAAGACACTCTAAAATTAGGAAAATGAGAGTCTCTTCCAAAGTCTGCTTCCTACAGATGGACACTGGGGACCACCAAGTACTGTAAGCTGGTGATCCGAGACGCATCCTGTGCGGGAAGTTCTGCCCGGAGTCACGAGACACGGAGGCTGCAGGAAAGCTGTGTCCAGGAGCCCTTCCCCAGGGTTCTGCCTGCACTGAGTCACTGGGCAAGCTCATCCACAGGCACAGGGACAGAGCAGAAACTCACCATGGGCAAACAGGAAACCCTCACAGCCATGGCCAAGCAGAGACAGGGTTGGATGCACCTGCACTAAAACTGGAAGCAGCCTCTTTGCTAAGGAAGATAAATAATGGATTGGATGTCAGTTTTCTCAAACACACTGAAAAGGAGACATTTTTCCATTTTTATCCAATGTATAAAGGAGATATTTTTCCATTTTTATCCAATGAGGTTAATCAACTAAGTTAAGTAAATGATAGACCTGAGCTATCAGGGAGACTCCACACTGGAGAGGCTTCTGTATCAAGTAGCAATCAGGGGAAATGCTTCTTGGTGAGGACTTCAGGCTCCTTTTTTTCAACCTTGACCCTTTTTGAGCTCCTAGAGTTTAAGCCAGCAGCAGAGAGGTGCTTCAGCTCAGCTTTTAAAGCAAAGTTGAGATAACAGAAAAAAATAGGACATGGAAGCAACTTCAGTCTAATTTTTAATGATTTAATTCTGAACAGAGTCCTGATAATTCCAAGAAGGCACCAGAACAAGTTATGAATTTACTTGCTCCATAGTGTTTGATTAGGATAAAACTCCAGCAATCAGAAAAATAAAAGCAGTTAAAGAATGTGATGAGAAAGACACGTTAAGGTCCTTAGATACGGTCATGAAAAAGTGTTTGTGATGGTTATGGTCAGAGTCAGCAAGCTGACATCACATCCCTCCTTGGAGAGAGGCTCAATCATTCCTATCTTTTTCTTTTCTTTTTTTTTTTTTTTATGATTTGATTTGTGGCAGAATTCAAGGGTGAATTCTGCAGGCTAAGAAACAAGCCTTCCTCCATCACCCAGGACAGGCACTGAAGAGATCCCGACAACCTCTGTGCTACGCAGGGGGGACTTCAGCAACAAGAGCAGCCCTTGCAGTGACACCAACAGAGACACAACTCTCAAAAAGGCAGACATTAAGCAAAAGCAGAGCTGTGCAACCTGAGGGCCAAAGCAGCTGGGGGACATCCTGCCTTTTGCTGAGCCAGCAGTGTGAAAGTGGTGGTGCATCAGCTTGGCCAGGGGCTGCCCCAAGCGTGAGAGTTCTTGTGCAACACTTCACAGGAAAACAACCATGCTGAGCAGGGACAGACATTCCACAAATCACAGCCCGTCTCAAACCAGAAAGGACGGAAGCAGCAGTGGCTGCCTCACGTCACGCCCTGGGGAGAAGTCAGAGCTTGGAGGCTCCAACACCAAGAGGGTCCAGCCAGCCAGGAGACAAGATACCTACAGCACAGATCCAAGGTCTGTCCAAGAGACTGGACCAGAGCCAGGACATCAGACCACCACTCACAGCAGGGACCAGAGGCTCAAGCCTGGCTTAGATGGGGCTCCTGGGGCTTGGGCAGAGGGTTGGGGGTGTGTTGTGGGGGTGAGTCCACCCACAGATGAGGCTGGTCAGGATGACTAAGGCCAATTAGTGCCCTCAAGGGCTGCCAACATCACATTTGATGGATCCTGTGGGGACTTGAAGGGAGGGAGGTGAGCCCGTGTGGAGTGACTCCTTCTTGTAAGGTCAATCAAAACAGCTGCTAATGACGTGGTGGAGATGCCGTGGAGTTGGAAACAAAAGATGTGGATCAGCAAGGACTGAGAAGGGCACTCCATGACCACGGGTCCCCCCTCTCCTTTGGGCTGTGGGGAAACCTCAAGGCAGGACATGTCTTTCACACCATGTGCAGAATGCAACCCTTGTCCCCCCTGAGCAGAACAGACCTGGCATTAGTTATCCCCCGGACCAAATTCTACACCGGAGGCAGCCCATGGACATCCAGGAGAAGCAAGGGAAGGTGTGCAGAGAGACACCCTTGGCACAAGGTCATTCCCTGCACTGCCAGGCACCGACAGCAGCAAAGCCAGGGAGCGTGTGCCACCCACAGCCCAGGGACTGAGCACCCCAAGCTGCCGCGGCGCTCCGGGAGCAGCCCCCGCACGGCCCCGGCTATGCCTGTGGGAAATGATTCATCCCGGCTGGTCTGCACCGCCTCCTCCTTCCCCTCCCGCCCTCTCCACAACAAGAGAGGAGAAACTAAGTCTTGAAAAAGCGCTTTCGTTTCCTTAGAGTTTCCCTATCCCCCGAATGACCTTTCTGGCCTGGTGACTCATCTGCAGGAAGTTGTCACTGACTTCTGCGTCTGCCCGGGAGGGCACGGGGCTGAGAGATGCTCGGGGCGAGCGCTCCTGGAATGCAAGGGAGATGCATCCCGACCCTCTTGCTCCTGCCAGCTCCTCACTCCCAGCAAACCTCAGGGCACTGACTCTTTCAGCGAGTCGCCTCTCCCACCTCTCCTCTCCAGCACCAGAGAGGAGCACACAAGGGCAGCCCAAGCCCTGGCTGGGGTGGGAGAGGTCCCGTCTCAGCTCTTGCCTCCTTACACCACAAGCTCGGTGCGTAATGCTTGTTGGCTCTGGGCTGCTGTTTGGCCACAGCTTTGCTTAAACAAAGCAAAACCCCCAGCTGTTTGTTTATTCTATTGCCTTAGTAAGATGGGTACTACAAATTCCTGTGAGGAAATACATTTCCAGCAAACTTTTGGCAAGACTGAGAGCCTTAAAGGAGATGGAGCAATAGCCTGGCCACATTCAGCTGCACTTGCTCTGCCAGCTCTTGGTGATGCTGGGATGCCCTCCACAGTGCTCAGTCATAGGTGTTCATCTCTGCAGGGACCAGGCTTGGTAACCCACTCCAGGGCTCAATCCACTGAGGATGAAACTTTTTAACATAAGGACTTTATTACTTCTAAAAAGGTACATCTTGTATCTCATGCACATACTCGATATACAAACGAACTGGAGCTTGTAACAGCCACTGTGCTCTGCAGCAAATGATATCTCAACCCCCCAGAAATGGGTGACACCCACAGGCTCCATCCTCCATCCCTCCCTCCCAGACTGCTCATTGCAGAGGGAGGAACAGCAGTGTCCCCCCATCCCGGGTTTTACCTGTCCCCTGGGAGGGTGCCAGCACCCTGCCTGCAAACAGCCAGGGGACAGGAGAGGGGAGCAGGGAGAGCACAAGGACAGGGCAGGCTGGAGGAGCAGCTCCTCCTGCTGAGTTTCAGTGGGACCACGGCAGCTGGAAGACGGTGGGAGCCGGTGGTGGAGCTGAAAGCAGTGTCCTGACACGGCCCGTGGTGGGACTCCAAGTGATCTGCCTGGTGCACATCCATCTGCCCAGCATCACTCCAAGACAACGACTTCCCCTGCAGCCAGACAAGTGTCCAGCCTGGAGAGTCATCCGGCTCCCCTGGACATGCACAGGCCATCAAAGACCAGCAAAGAAATAGACAAGGCACAGTGTTTTCCAAGGTTGCCAAAAAGGTCTCAACTCCGAGCAGTTCAGACAGGACATTACACATATTCAAAAAGCTATAAAACTTTTTTACAAAAATAACATTTCTAGTGGCTCATATAAAAACAATGCCACGGTACATCGCCTCACGAATTCCAGCTGTGCACAAGTGGGGTGGGTGGAGAGGTGGCACTGACGGCCCCAAATTTACCCTCCAGGAAAATCAACGCCAACCAGAGTTCCACAGCTGGGCTGCTGCACAAGCAAGGATTTCTCTCCAAATTCCTCGTTGCAATTAATCTGGTTGCATTCCATACTTGCAAAAGCCGAGGTGAATCCCCGGCTTCCCTCTCTCAAGTCAACAAAATACAGAAGTAAGGGATGTGTGATGGCAGAAAGCAAACACAGTTGCAGTCTGTCCTCTCCCCCTGCAGGGCTGGATGGATGCCCTGAAGGTGCAATCTGATAGATATAACAGGCCACATTCCTCGAGCTCTGCTTTACAGCAGGCCCATCATTTTTGCTTTGATGATCTCACTTGGCATATTTTTCCTTTCTTTTTCCTGCATGCATATTTATACTTTGAGACCTGATCCACCGAGGTTGGTTAGAGGAGGATCTGACCCTTGATATGTATCTACTTACAAAGCATCATAATGTGAAGACCTTTGTACACCCCAGCAGAATTCATCCTGCAGTCGAAGTTTAATAAGGGCCTTCAGGACCTGACCACAGATAGAACCGAAGTCTTATGTACAGCAATGTCTGGATGTGTGAAAACCAAAATCGATTTGGGTTTTAAAAAAAGTCTGGTACTGTTACAGTGCTTTCATTGCCCAGTGATCAGTGCTATCCAAAAGGGAAAAACTAAAATGCAGCCGAAATGTAGGACCACGAACAGGCATTTTGTGCTTTTTTTGTGGATCAGCAAATGTGCTTATTTCTAGAGAGAATATGGGACCAAAAGGATGTTATGTCTGCTGTGGCAGAGTAATTCCTGCTTGACTAAGTCCAGAACTGGCTTTAGCTCCTCCAAGAGCATTTCCTGGGTTTTGTGCTTGCCAAGAACAGCAAAAATGCTCCAATGATAACATAGGAATAGGAAAATTATTGGGTGACTTCTTGTTTTCTCCCATTTTTAAAGGTTCGTCGGCATTATCCTGTCCTGGTATTGGATGCAGACCATTATCAGCTGGCAGAAGAATTTTATTGCATTGATTTCTCAAGAACCAGCTCTCAGAACACATCTGCAAGGAGAAATGCCCACAGCTGTTGAGAGGAAGGGCCCGATTTCAAGGCAGAGATAGATTGTGGGTTGCCAGCTTCTCTGAACATCAGACCTGTAGCACTGACATTCAGTCCCCTGGTCAGATGCAGTTTTGGTCCCCTCTTTCTGAAAAGCTGGGCTGTCCCTCGTCTCCAGCGAGAGAAAATGATGGGTGTAAATTCAATCAGCCCAAGGAGAGCCAGGACCCAGCTGGCCACCAGCTTCAGTCTTGGCCTGACAGAGCAGAGACCTGAAGTGCAAAGAAAGAAGCAGCAGAGAGTTTAAGTGCAAATTGTGTGGGTTTGGTATCAAGATTGCTCAAGGTGGCTGAGCCCAAGTCCAACAGTGTGGGTAAGTGAGTGGCTTAGGGCTGGGCCATGATGAACCACAGAAAAATTCCCCAAAGCAATTTGGAAAGTCTCTTCTGCCATCACCTGGCAAAGAGCCACCAACAGCTGTAGAACAGCCACAACCTTTGTAACAGGGCCAGAAGAAAAGAAGTGTCTCACTTATTTCCAAAACACTGTGACTGGTCAATGATGAAGTAGATATATTTTTGGACATTTTGCTCTGCAAAAAAATCAGTTTTCTCTGGTATTTTGGTTCCCTGGCTTGCTTCCTACTGGTCACCAGTTCAGCATAAAGAGCTTTTCTGCAGCAATACACATAGTTTAGGCCAGAAATGTCCATGTCATGAAGCATTCATATCACTTCCATTGGATAGACATTGTCTTGATGTCCTGCCTGCTGATAGAGCAAGCCCTGTATCATTTCTCTTGACGTTTCTTCTGGTTTGACTCCAAATTTTAGATAGAGCCATACAAGAGCAACACTGCAAGTCATCAGTCCACCTACCACAGCAGCTGGGATGACAAAGTGCATTTGAGACTTTGCTCTGCTGGGCAGAGGCAAATTGTTTGGCCTGACTGTGATCATCTGCACTCTGGCTTGGCCTGAGAATGCCTGGTGAGTAAAAACTACTGTGTCTGAAGGCTCTTGTTTTCCTACAGGTGATGAATAATCAAATGTTCTAGTACCAAAAGCATCTGTAGAGGTACCAAAAACCTTGTTGGTATGGACAGAAGCACCTTTGTCTATGGCAGTGATGGAGCTTAGAGTAGAAGCTGAAGTAGCCTCTGGTGCTGTCTCTGGGACTATCGCGGTCTCCACACTGCCCCAGGTGGAGGGGAGATCTGGTCTAGAACTGCTGGAAGCGGTGTTTGGTGTGTTGGCTCTGGCACTTGGAGGGTCCAGGGATCCTTTTGTAGAAAGTACAGGTTGGTCTGATCCTTTAGTAGTGCCCATCAGGTCTGAATTTGAGTTAGGAGAAGTCATGTGTTGAACATCAGCCATAGCATTTACAGTGTGTCCTACAGGTTCTTCTGTAGATCCCAGGGTGATGTAAAAGCCATGCACAGGATCTGTGGGGTGTGGGGTGGGCTGGCTGGAGTCCACGCCTGCTGCAGCAGTTGTTGAAGATGCAGGAGAATTTAAGGACTCTCTCTTTGCTTCTGAAGTGACCTCAGAGCGCGCAGCCTCTTCCTGTGTCAAGGGGGGCGATCCCGCAGGAAGCTGGGTGGGGTCCTGCCTGCCTGGTGGGGACTTGCTGGACACCTCTGTCCCGGCAGCAGGAGCATGGATTCTCTTGCTGACTGTTGTTCCAGTCCCTTGGGAGAGACTAGTTGGAGCAGGGGCTTGAGTTAGAGCCACCTTGGTAAGACCAATGTGTTTCTGAAAACCACCGGGCTCTTCTGGTGAGGCGGGATCATGTCGAAGTGGGGACACTGCAGCCTTTTTCTTGTCCAGTTTCTGCATGATCTTCTTCACCTCCTCTGCGTCTGGATCGGCACAAATGTCTACGGACTTCAGAGTAGTAAATCTGAAAACAAAAAGGGAGCCCTTACTGGATAAAGAAAACACTGCTTTAGGTGATCAGAGCTATGGGGAAGGTGTGTAGACACATGCAAACAGCAACACTGGCTCTCCCATAGCCAACACCCAGGGTTGGCTGGATGTTTTGTTCCAGGAAGGGTAGGTGCCTCAGAGATCTGACTGACTGAGGAGCGGCTGAACAAGACTCATGGGTGGAGTGTTTTTGCCTAAGAAGTGCTTTCTCTTTCAAAAGCATTGTCCTGATGCTTGAACACAGCGTTTCCCTCCTGCACTCAGGGCAGAAATCTCCCCAGGCACCAGCTGCCCCGGGGCAAGCATGTGTGAAGGCAAAACCCTCTGATTTACTGGGTCGTGGGAGACTTTCCAAGGTCAGCCCAGCAGGTTCACTTTGGAGCCACCCCCTGGGCTGCAACAAAATGGTGTCAATGGTGCGTCAGCTTCAGGGTAAGTGGAAAACAACAATTATCCCAGAGACAAAAACGGAGCTTTTCTCATTTCCAGACAAGCTCACAAGCCTGAATCTGTCTCCAGACAAAATATCTGCTTTCAGAGTAACACGTGAGCTCTCTCCCTGCGTGCTTCCTCTGCCCTGTTCTGCCAAGTACGTCCCTCAGTCCCTGTCCCCATCCATTTAACCCTCATCCCACTTGGAAGAGGGGCAGCACTTACATGATGGCTTGTTTTCCGCAGTCGGATTCAGTCCTCCGGTAGCTCATGATCCGCTTCTCCTCTACCTTAGGTGCAAAATGTTCGCACGTCATTAAACACTTCAGAGGTGCTTTGGGTTGCCCTGAGATAAAAAAATTCAACTTATTAAGTGTTGGCTTTTTATTAGGGACTCTCAAAACCACCACTGTTTCTTTTCCCCCTTCTCCAGGGAGAAGTCCAAAGCTTGCCACAAAAGTTTCCCATCCCTGCTAAACCAAGATGAAGACAGACACTGGTGAAAACAAAGCCAAGATTGCTTGTAGCACCCCTACATGTGATAAGATACCCAAAAAACTGAGGAAAAAAAAGCACTGTGAAAATTGTGGGACTTTTGGGACAGTGTTTCAGCTTGTCCTGCAGGATGTGCAAGCCCCTGGACCTGCAGGTCCTCTCCCCTTCAGGTCCCTGGAGGACTGTTCTCAGCAGAGTGCCCAGAAGACACACTTCTTCATCCCCCAGACCTGCTGCAATCCTCACCAGAGGGCTCTTGGTGCAGGAGATGCAGACCAGCAGGCAGGGTGCTCTGCCCTCTCCTTATCAGTCTTATCTCCTTCCTCCTGTGGGAGTTCCCCTCCAGGTGAGCATCCTGCCTCTCTGCTTGCTGGTACACGGTCTCTGAACGCCACCTGGGCTCAGAAAAAGGGTGCAGAGAAAGAATCTTTTGATGAGCGACGTGTCACTCCCACAGGTACCTCAGCAGCCCAGCTTCCCAAACACATCTTTTCCACCTCCACTGGAAAATACGGTTTTCGTTTTGCAAAGTGTAAAAATAAAACCCCACTTGACCCCTTCAAGAGGCAAAGCCAGTCACACCACTGGGGACCCTTCATGCTGTGTCTACCTCCAGCCTCTCACAACAGGCACTTTCACAATGCATCCTGCCGACTTGTTCCTGACATCCCTGGGGGCAAGATTTGGAAAAACAAGCCCTGATTTATCTGGGCCCCTACGAAGAAAGGAGCTGGCATCGGTTTCAACCAGGCTGTCTCTTACAGAATGCTGCCTCTGTCGGCCCACTCTTCTCGGGCCGTGCCTGGAGAACCTGCCCAGGGGTGTGAGGAGGGAGAAGCTCCATCCCCAGCTGCCCGTGCCGCCCTCACTCCTCCCGTCTGGTGGCAGCAGGACACAGATCTCAGGGGCTCTTTGCCCCTCTCCCTTCCCATCGTGGGAATAGATCACCCCTTAGTCCCGGGCAAAGTGCAGCCGTGCCCGCGGTGCTGAGAGCCCGTGGCAGCCCAGCACCCTCCCCGCTGCCGTGGGCAGCGATCACCGACCGACCGACCTGTGCCGCGGGCACCGACACCGAGCCCAGCCCCGGCAGGGTGANTGTGCAGGTGACAGCCCCCGCGCCTCGCAGCGACGGCAGCACCGGCACCCTCAGGACCGGGTGCAGTCTCCTCAGACACCCACCCCTGGCCAGGCTGCGGACTCCCTGCCGTGTCCCCGGGGACATGAAAAAAGGGGGGAAAGAAGGACATTATGCCTTTTTTTTTCTAATACGGATTATCAGAAAGGCTCTCCGCCACTCTCCCCATCTGCCGTCAGGAGTGACAAATGCCATCACGGGGATGCTCGGATGTCCCTGCTGCCAGGATTGCTGCATAGGCTTTCCCCCCACCGCTTCCCAAACCCAGCCCGATCCTGCTACGAGATCTCCTGCAGCCCACGAAGGTCCCTAGGTGCCAACAGCCTGATCCAGTGCCACCTGCCCCCTTCCCCGGCCCCTTCCCCATCCCCTCGTGATCCTGGCTGTTCCCTGGGAAGGGTGGGGGGACAAGGGGAGCGGGGCTCACCTCCAGCCAGGGTCACCAGGCACAAGGCCCGCAGCACAAGCAGGAGAGAGACAGCCTTCATGTTCCCGTGGTCGGCAGAAGGAAAGGCAGGCAGGGAAGGATTACCGGCAGTATTTCCCGCTCCCGGCTGCTTATTCCATCCTCCGGAGCAACAGAGCTGCTGCCGCTCATTCCAGGATTAATAAGCCCCGAGACGGAATTCCAGCTGTTATTCAGCTCCCTCACACGTGTGCCAGGGTGACGCCAGGAGGCGGAGTGAAGAGAGGGATGGGGAGGGAATACCGACTGCTGTGGATGGCTTCTGGAATTCCCCAGATGAACTTAGATCAGCTTTTTTTAGCGCACGCAGAGCAGCCCCAGCCTGCCTGGCGAATTCTTCAGGCAGAGACTTTTAGGGGTCGGCTGCTCCATCCTCCTCTCCCTCCCACCACCAATGTGTCTCTTGGCCTGTGCCAAGGCATCGCTGTCCTTAGGCTGGTAAAGCTCTCCCCACCTCCAGATACAGCCCCCCGCTGCTCAGTAAGCTCATTAATTACCCCAAATGCTAAAGCAGTTATTCACTTCCTTTTTGGCAGCCATCTTATAACAGCAGTCATTAGACCAAAAGAGACGAATTTGCTAATCAGCGATTATGAGTTCATCAGCTACACTTTGATGTCAGGCCAGGCTGCCTCGAGGAGCATCACCTAAGAGAGGGGAGAGCAGGGACCCAGCGACTCCGCAGGCAGCTCCTGTGCCGTGGCTGTGCTGGGTGCAGTGTGTGCTCGCTGTGACAGCCTGACTTGCCACATACACAGGGGCTTGGACATCAGGGTCTTGCTGCTGTTGAGAGCAGGAGCACGAGACCCCCAGCTCTGCAAGAATCGGACTGTCTGGGGGCTTTCTGGCACCAGCCCCAAGACAAGTTGGAAGCGGACAGACCAACAACACTGCAGTCACATCTTGCACCTTTATTTCTCTTTAAGGTCAGGTCCCAGAAAAACAGAACCATTTTTGCTTGCCAACTCCTTCAATTGAAAGACGAAGATAAGATCAAGACTGAGCCTGTGACTGCCCCGGAAATCTTTTTGCCCAAAGTTTTCTTAGGGCTGGTGGAAATCTGGCATCTCCGTGCTGTGGGAAATTCCAGCAGTTCCAGTTGGGATTTTAGTTTTCAAAAGAGAAACGCCCCGGGTTTCCATATAATACATTTGGTGAAAATCCCAGCCTGCAGCTTCAGCTTTTGCTTATATTGTTTTAGAAGAAAAAGTCCGTTTCAAGGAAATAAAATAAAAACTAATTCTTGAAATAGTCTGTTTGATCTAGCCACAACAGAACACGCTGAATTTGTTGGGATGTTTTCTGGCCCTTCCCCGAACAGTGTTTTCTCAGGCTCAGCAGAGCCTTGCAGGAAACTTTTATTCCAAGAAGTGGCATTGCCTGAAGCTATCGGGCACCTTGGCTGCTGGAAGTGATGGCACACTTCCCCACATGCCCCCATCTCCCCTGAAGAAATGGGTTCTGCTTCTTCTGCAAAGGGTTTGGTGCCAGGGATGGATAAAACTGAGGAAGGGCTCTGGCATGCGGGTAAGTGTAAGGGGGAGTGTTTTGTTTGCCAAAGGCATGGCTTGCCACAGGCATTGTTGTTCTAAGGCACTAACTGCTCTCTGGCAGGTAATGCAGCTGCTTTTCCTCTGCAGATTGGGCTGGAGGTGTTTTACCTGGCAGAGGACTCCTCCAGGTCACTCTTGAAGATGTCCCTTTGCTCCCAGTGAGCTCAGCAGCTGGATTTGGGGGTGGCATCTGCACAAGGAAATTCCACAGCAGGAGTGTGGAGGGCAGCTGCAGCCTCAGCGTGACTCTGTGGGACACCACGAGCCTTCAAGTGCCAGCAGCAGTGAGGGCCTAAGCCACCAGCAAGTCATGCATTTCCCACCAAAAGCAGGACACAGAGGCACAGCCACTGGCTCCAATGGCTCCAGGCAGCTCAACGAGTAGTGACAAACCTGGGCTGCAGCTGGCAGAAAACTGGTACCACCACTCCTAACCCACTTCCTATAGCACTCTCCCATCCTGTTGCATGTCTGCCCCTCCACACCAGTGCCAGCCCCTTACTGCGCTTCTTTGAGGTCTTGCAGCACTGAAGAACCTAAAGTCACAGGGTCTGATGTATTCCAGGAGATATTCCTGATATAACTAGTGATAAACCAGAGGCGTTATGTCAATCTGCCAGTGAAGGATCTAAGACTTCTCTGAGCTTATCTTACTTTCAGCTGATTTTAGCTTCTTTAGTTACAGTAGAAATTGTCTGGGCACTTCTTGTTGTCTCAATTTGATTTCGTTTCACTTTAGTTTCTGGGAATAGCAAGTTGTTTTTCAGCGTGAGTCTGGACCTGCAGATTAGATTGTGATGTGGATGAGGGCAGGCAGGCAGGTGTCCTCCTACACCAGCAATCCCAGGCCATAAACATGAATCACAGCATCCAAGCAATGGAGCGTGCAGCCCTGTGAGTCAGGGACAATCAGCCTTCAGGGGAACAAAGAGCAGAAAAACTAACTGGGAACCAGGGGCAGCTCATCCCAGCCCATCCCCATTCTCCCTTAGGAGGCTTCTCAAGGTTACCCCTTGCACCCAAAGCCTCTCTGAAGGGTTATAGCACCAAAGAAAAGCAGTAGATAGCAGGAAGAGGGTTGGTTTTTTCCCCTGGATGTAACTACATTGTGGCTGAGGAAGGATTGGAAACACGGACAAGGGAAAAACATGAGCAAACATTTGCCTGTGCTCCTGCCATCGAGGGTGGGCAGAGGGAACATGCACCAGGCACTGTGCACCATGGGGGTCCTGCAATCCCTGGGCCCTCCAGCACTGCCCCAGGTGTGTCCCTCAGCACCCACTAAGGGATGTCATGCCAGACAGATCAGTGTCCATGCTGGAGTCTGAGCTCTCTGCCTCCAGTTGCTGCTCTGCTGCTCTAAGGACAGTTTCATATCAGGATGGATGTCCTGCTACCTAAACACTGGTTCTGCTGCACATAAATGGAGAACAAGGTCTAGTGGGGATGTTGGTGACAGCACCAGGCAGGCTCAGAAGCCTGATCTGATGTCATCCCCCGACCTTTGGTTGCTCACTGGCAACCATTAGCCAGGAGCTTGGCTTATTGCTCCAAACCACAGATACCACAGGTCAAAGAGCCAGATCCCATCTTACCCAGCAGAGATGTGAAAGCAGCTCCAGCCTTTCCCACCCATCGCAGCTTTGCCAGAGCTGTTCACAACCAGGAGCTCGAGCTGTGCACTGGGTCAAGGTTCTCACAGGTGGAAGGAATATATGACTAATGCCTGGGGAATTGCTCTTGAAGGCAAAAAGCACCTTGACCATGCAAATCTTCATGTGCAAAACAATATGTAAAGAGAACATGGGCTGTGTCCTAAACAAACAGGAAATGGCCCTAGAACAACTCCCACCTTCTTCAGGGAGTTTCCATGCTGGAAATTTATGCTATTCTGGTTCTTTGTGAAAGAAGAACTGTTTGTTACAGTAGATTTGTATTCCTTGAAATAAGATGAAGACTGGGAATTAAAAGGGAAAGTCAGTGACAGCTAGGAGCCTGTATCTGACATGGAAGAAAGATGCCAGAGTGAGATAATGTTGACGATTTCCACTTCATGGGAAGCATGTTCAGGAGCTCGCAAGGCCACAGGAGCTGGTGACATTAGAGCAGAGCCTGGTAACAGGTATTGGCAGCATCCTTGGCTGTCCGCAGTTTTGTCCTCCATCCCAGAGGCTTGCTGGAAAGTGGCAGCAGGAACACCTAGCTTTTGGGAAGACCCAGCCAGACTTGATGCTGCAAGGGAGACACGCTGACACGACTCCAGTTCTGGCCATACGATGGGATTCTCTTTGCCCTGACAAGGCCCCCAGCTCCCAGCTGCCTTCTGGCAGCTCATCCTCACCCTAACCCACCTCTCCTCAGTAGGGTTGGCAGCTCAGCCACTGCTCTGACACAATCCCCCTTTACCTCAGCCCAGGAGCACGAGACTCAAGGGAGGTAAAGTGCCACCACACCATGCTCACCAGAGCTGGCCCCTGTCTCAAAAAAGGTCTGTGAGCCAGGACTGGTGGGGCACCGACTGCAGCTTAGGCCCATGATGGGTGAGACCAGATTCCCAGATTTCAATATGGAGAAATGCCAGTGGATTTTACAATGACATGGCAGTGGGTGGTATGGCCTAGAGCAGTCCACTACTGACCCACCAACCTCCTCTCTCCTGGCCAAGGACACCAGTGCCAAACTCAGGAGAAGGTTCCTTAGAGCCAAATGTGCCTCTCACTTTGGAGATGCCCTTTGGAGAAGCCTTTATGCTTCATGTAGAAGCCATTACTCTTGAGCCATTACTGTAATAAGGGAGAGAATTAAATGGCAGGGGATCAAGAGAGTCTGCTTGGCACTGCATGAATTTGTATTTTCTCACATTTAAGAATACAGCAGGAAATGAGGAGCAGATGTCTGGACCTGTCTGCAGCCAGTGTCTCCACAGGGGACGGAACAGCTGCAATTTTGGAACCATTGACCAGACCGGGGCTTGTGTTTTAAGGAAACTGCTTTACATAGAAAGTGTTTTCAAAAGTATAAGAGAACATTACACTGTCTTTCACTTCTCTGAACACAATGGCTTCCTCCTTCGCTGTAAATGAGAATCAATTTGGGCTCCAGCACACAGTGCAAAATGCTGATGCTCTGTATTTTCCATAGTGAAGCAGCTACCAGTCAGCATCCCCAGGCAGCCAGGCTGAGGAATGCAGCTCTAACCCTGGTGCATCACACCTGAGCTGCAAACTGTTGGCTAGTCCCAGTGGGACACTGGAGGGAAAAGTCTACCTGCAGTGGGAATTGGTGCCTCTCCTTGACAGCTGGAGCAGCCAGGACTGGGGACAACTCATCCTGCGTCTGTCCCATGGAGGCTGCCAAGGGCTGCACTGTCTGCTGCAATGGACAAGATTGCAGTTGTTCGAAAATATTGTGTGTGAAGAAATAAACACGGAGCTGTTCCATCCACAACACGGTTAAACTCCTCCTAAACAGAGAAGAGTCACTTGCTTCCCACAGAGCAATGCAGCCACTGGGAACAAGCTCTTCCCTAGGGAAGGGGATGGGCAGCAGATGTGCCTGGATGGCAGAGGTGGAACCTGGGCATGTTTTCAGCTGAGAGGAAGGAGCATGAAGGGACTCTACCAGAACAGGCTTCCCCGAACACATCAAACCCTTGGCTCCTGCCCAAGTCCCTGCAGAGCTGGGGAGACATCCTGATGTTGCAATCCTTCTGCATAGCTGCAGGCCTGGAAGGCTACAGCTCCACGAAGCTGGCACGATGAAGGAGAGACAGAGGATCTGTCCCCCTAGCTCTGTGCCCCTAAGAGGAATGTGGAGCTGCTGGAGCATGTCCAGAGACCACCAAGATGCTGCGAGGGCTGGAGCACCTCTGCTATGGAGACAGGCTGAGAGAGCTGGGGTTGTTCAGCCTGGAGAAGAGAAGGTTCCAGGGAGATTTTAGAGCCCCTTCCAGTATTAACAGGACTACAAGAGAGCTGGAGAGGGACTTTGGACAAGGGCATGGAGTGACAGAACAAGGTGGGATGGCTTCAAACTGACCCACTGAGAACAGGGTTAGATTAGATATCTGGAATAAATTTTTCCTTGTAAGGCTGGTGAGGCCCTGGCACAGATTGTCCAGAGAAGCTGTGGCTGGCCCATCCCTGAAAGTGTTCAAGGTCAGGTTGGATGGGGCTCTGAGCAACCCGGTCTAATGGAAGGTGTCCCTGCTCATGGCAGGGTGATTGGTCTAGGTGGCATTTAAAGATTTCTTCCAACCCAAATTGTTCTGTGATTCCATGACCCATGGAAGAGCAGTCTCTTACCACTGCCCTGCAGGGAGGAGAAGAGAGGGCAGGACAGAAACCTCCATATGCCACAGGAGACCACAGCTGCTGTCAGAGCTGCTGCAGGCTCTCCCTTGGCACAGGGGTGGCTGTGCTGTTCTTTGTCTCAGGGTGATAAAGGGGGGGTCTCCCCTCCATCAAATCCTGGAAAAGGGTCCTTCCAGAGCCCCCGTGGATTGGACAAAAGATGGGGAGCAGCAAAGTGCCATGGCTCTGCTATTTCACCTCTGCCAGAGCCTGAGGCCAGGCTAGTGCCTGCTGCCCTGGCTGTGGGAGAGGATAAGACACGTGCCTTTTTGCAGCAGCCCCACATACTCTCCCCATCCCTCCCTCCCATGCCAGCAGGAGCAGCAAGTGCCTGTGCCACGAACTCCCCTGTCCTGGAAGGGTCTTCCTGGCAGGAACAGCCAGGTGCTGACCCCAGCCCATTGCCTGGGGTGCTGTGAGTTCCCCTCTGCCACGGAGCCAGCCCTCGGGCCCCATCCCACGGCATGCACGGGCCAGCACAATCAGCACCTCTCCACATCCCCTCTTCCCACTTCTCCATCCGGCGTGTCTGCACACGCCGACAGTCTCTAGGAAAGGAGCTTACCAGAAGCAGCTCTGTTCTCAGAAAGGCTCACCTCTTCCCATCTCCTCGGGGCAGGAGAAGTCTGGGAGCCTTCCAGCAAAGGCTGTGGGAACTGTTTGATATGAGGTTATCATTAAGCCATGATGGCGGGGGAAGGAGAAACACCGAAAACCTCTCTCCAGTGGTGCCGAGGGGCCGATCCCTAGCAGTGTCTCCATGAGAGCCCATGGTCCCTGTGGGCCAGCCCCAAAAGCAAGGGGGGCTGCCACATGCAGTGCTACGACCTGAGAGATGTGGCTGTTCTGGGGCCACTGGCACCCCTCGGGCTGAGCCAAGCCCTTCCATCCCAGCAAGTTTTCTATGGAATGGGATATCACAGCCTTCCAGGCCGGAGCTGCCACCCCACTCGTTTCAGTGGCTCTCTCTGCTGAGCCTCAGCCACAGGCATACGCTGAAACCCTGCTGGTGCCCAGGGATACACACAAGCAGCCAACAGCCCCAGGAGCCTGCAGGGCTTCCAACGCCCAACAAGCCTTTACATGACCCAGCACAATAAACACACACACGGGCTGGGCAAGAAAACAAGCCCAGGCACACATTTCCCTGCCCAGGTGCTTAACCCTTTTCAAGCCTTGCTGGCTCGGCTGAGAGACCAGGGAGTCACCAGAGCCCTTCCCTCTCCCACCTCAGCTTTTCTGCACCCCACGTTGTAAGAAGGGGGTGTATCCTTCCCCTCTTGCCTCTGCCCGGAGCCTCCCCACTCCTGTGGGTTTCGGTATAACCTCACTGGGGAGCTGCTCCCTCAACAGTGTATTTAAATTACCAGAGTCAGCCTGTTTCCAGGGAAGCACGCTTTTGCCCTAGCCAAGCATTCTTTCTGGAACCATGACAGCATCATGCCTGTCTCACTACCTCATGCATGAGATTCTTGGGCTCCTGACCTGCTGTGGCTGTGGGTGTGTTTTAGGGTCAATGCAGCTGTCTTGTCTCCTAAAAGAGCAGCAGATGTCAGGCATTAGCATTTTGGTGTTGGCTGGGAATAGTTAAAAAAGAAGGTCCTGTGGATAAGGGTAACAGAGATTCCTGCCCCAGGCTACGACTCCTCCTATCAACCCAAGGAGGCAGCAGGGAAGAACTGAAGAAGGCAGAGATGAGGTATGTCTGGGATTCCAAGCGCTCTTTGGGGAACAACTTTCCCTCCAGGACAGAGCTGATATCAAACCAGGCTGTGAGCAGAAGCAGTCCTGTTCACACCTGTGTGCCGAAACAAAATGAACTGTCTGCACAAAGAGCAGACGTGTCCGTGTCCCTTCTCACTGACCTGGACCACAGCCCAGAGTCTTCCCTGCGGGCATCCTCCCTGTCCAGCCCCAGCTCACGCCTCCAGAGAACAGGAGGTTCACCCGCTCCAGGCCAGTGGGGTGAAATTTAGGGACCAACCCAACTGCAGGGAGCAGGTCCCCCTAAGGGCCCCTCCGCGCTGTGACAGCAGGGATTGGGTAGCACTGGCAAGTGCTGGAGCAAAGGCTCTGGCAGAGGTGCAGGGCAGTGGTGCAGCTGCCCCCGTGTGGCCCCGGCCACCACTGGCCGGCATCCGCCGAGAGGAAGGACCCCCGGCAGCAAAGGATGTGCCGCTTCCCCTGGGCGCTCACCGGATGGCTGATAAGGAACAAACCCACCCACGCCTGCCCCTCAGTCAGGGCCCTGCCCTGGTCCCCAAGCCCTAAGGTGACAGGCCATGAGGAAGGGACACGTCCTTTGTCCTTTCCTGCTCTTGAAAGGGCCCCGCTCGCCCCAAGGAGCTCACACCATTCTCTGCCCCTGGGGAAGGCTCCTGCGGAGTTTCCCGAGCAGGAACAGCCTCTGCCCCTCGCTGCAGCAGACGATGCCATCGTGTGGCAGTTTTTGCCTCCTCGGCTGACCCATCCAGGCTAAAATTGCCGCTTCCATCCCGGAGTTAATAAGCAGACCTCTCTGTCCTGCTGAAGAGTTTCCATAGCATGAGGAGACCCCTTAGCAGGATGCTGGTAACTGGGAGCCGGTGTGGGTGAACCAGAGCTCCCAAATGCTGACGTCCCTCAGGGTCCTGGACACTTCCAGAGGCTGGGCTTCTGCTGCAGTGCAGGAGAGGGACCTCTGGGACCAGCCCAGCCCGTGGAGGTATCAGGCTCCTGCACATCCCATGCAGGAGCTGGACCCACAGCTGGAGAGGCCACATGTAGATGATTTCAGCGCTGTTGTATCATTTCCTGCTCGCTGAGATGGAGCCTGTGGACACAGATAAACATCCCGGCTTTGAGGGAGCTGGGACTTTCACTGCAGGACAATGGAATGACTAAAGAGTTCAAAAAATAGCTCTCTCTGCTGCCTGTTTATGTCACTCTGGATGTGTTGTTTTTCCCTTTCCACCACCCCCGCCTCATTTACTTCACCCTCATCTGGTTGCTCTCCCACCTTGCTTTTGTGGCAACAGCTCATGCCAAGAACTGCTCTGAGCTGTGCCCATGGGCTGGCAGGGCAGGAAGCTGCAGGCAGGCTCCTTACAGATCCTTCTCCAAATTTCCAACTGAAGTATTTCAAGGAAAAGCCATTTCTGAGAAGGGTTAAACCAAGCCCCTGGGAAGCTCATGACCATTGGTCTTGGTCTCTCTCTGGGGCTCAGTGGAGGCTGAGGGGTTCCAGGGCAGCAGCTTGAGGTGGGATGCGTGACCAAGGCAGGGTGCCACAGCAGCAGATGTCCTGGCCCCTCCGCAATCCCATAGCAGTCGCCACTTCTCCAGAGTACGTATGACCACATTTCATGTAAAACTGATATTAAATACACTGCAGAGAAGCAGCAAGAGCTGCTGAGGGGTGCTGAGAGCATTTGGTTTTTTCTGTAGAGAAACCCAAGTGCTGCCTTCTCTGCAACTGGCCCACATAGTGAAGTCAGGATGAGTCTTCCCTCATCCCCTCAGAGGGCCACCACTGGCTCTTTCTTTCTAAGATAACAAATAAGCAGGTGCACACTGGGAAGGTTGTGGTGTTCCAGCACCAACACTGACTCACACATCCCGCAGCAGAGCAGGAGCTCAGGAGCAGGGACATGAGTGTGCTTTGGCCAGCGTTGAGCTCTGAGCTATCTCCTCTCTGGCTCTGCCCTCTCACTGCCCAGGCTCCATCCACACACAGACCCGGTGCTGCCCCGTTCTGGGTTCCGTCCACTGTCTCCCAGTTCCATCAATCTCTGTGGAACCCCCAGCATGCAGACAATGACGGACTGTTGCATTGATGTTAGCACAGTCACACCCGCAGTTCCTTGGCTGGATTCTGACCTTGCAGGTTACCTGCAGCCTCCAAGTAGCCTGTGGTGATTCAGGCAGTTAGATTGGGCACTAAGCCAAGTGAATCCTCAAAGTGGGAATTACCTGTCTTCAGTCTCCTCACAAGTATTATGAGGAGCATCTGAAGGAGTTGAGACACAACGTCACATCAGGTCAGCTGCTCTTGCAAAACGATGCAGCCAAGTGACATTCACTTTCCTTCTGTTCCCATCAATAAACCTTGTAAAGAATAATAATGGACAATTTTGGATATTAATAGAGATTTGGTTAATAATTCCAGAAAATGGGGTTCCAAAAGTAATGGAAAGGGTGGGAGATGAGAAATGTCACTAGGTTCTGACAAGTCTTTGTGGCTTGTGGGACTGCACCCAGAGTAAAAGGCTGTTGTGGCTCAGGGTCTGTTTGTTCTGGGGTTTTACTTCTATGAATCTTAACTTAGCCACTTAAATATGGTCTAATGATGAATCAGGGTGGGGTAGCCTCATGTTCTTCACTTCTGAAGGGTGTCACAGCCTGGAGACACTGGTGTATCCTTTGGGTCTGCCATGAACGGGATTCTGGATTTTCAGAGTTCCATTGTTGCTCCATCCAGGTGAGCCAAGACATGGCCACTGGCACGACTCATCCATCCAAGGCATCCTCCAGAATGGCTTCTGGATTCCAGGGCAGAGTGGTGGCACCTCGTACTCCAAAGCTGGTCAGAGAGGCAGAGAAGCCTGTAACTGTAAGTACCCACTGTGACTGGGCCTGAGCTGTATTAAGGCTGGAAACTCCACCCATGTCCCTCCTTTCCCTGCCTCTCCTGTTGTCCAGCAGCACTGTGAAGCTGCAGACCCCCTCGTCACCTCTCTGTGCCATGCTCCTGTTGATGGAAGCTGTACTGGTGCAGTAGAGAATGCACCGTGTGTTGCTTCAGGGACAGTCCAGAGTCTTGCCTGGCTATGCCACTGGAGCCAAATTAAACCAATGTAAAGCTGAAGCCATGAGTGTGTGCTTCTTTCCATCCCCTTTGTGTGGCAGTAATTCCTTCTGTCGGGTTGGACACTCACCTGTGCTGCTCTGACCAACCTGCCCTCGGCACCTGGGATGTGGAGGGCAGCTCAAACTCTGCCCCAGGGCTCAAGAGACATGGATGGTCCCAGCTAGAGCAGATTCCAAACCAGCTGTTCTATCTCATGTCCTGTGTGGAGCTCAGATCCAGCCCTGCAGTGGCATCAGGGCAATTCCTTCTTCCCATCCACAAAGGTCCCTTTGCTGACTGGAGCTCACGTGACTGGAGATGCCCCGGTGCTGAGGTTCTGTCAAGGACATCTCTCTGTATTCTTCAGTGGAGGGGTCTGTGAGGCCAGACAGAGAGAAAACAAGTGCTAATTAAAAAGAGAGCACTGAAACTTGGACCCATTCCTGCGCTTCAGTCTTGGCACAACTCTGCTTTCCTGCCTCCCTCGGACTCACCCAGCAGTGACATCTCCTCGCTGTGGGTTGTGAGTGTTGTGCAAGGATGGAGTTAGGGGAGTTCTGATAACTCCTCCCCAACCTCTGCAAGGGTCACCAGCTCAATCCAGTGAAACTAAAGAGGAAACAAATGCCCGAAGAGCAGAAATCCCCAAACATGTCACATCAAATCACGGAGACGCTAATGGGACAGAGCCACGTGGTTAGAGCATGTGCATTCTGCTCTATATCATTAATTTACGGATGTTAAATATTTCAGCAGGTAACTTCCAGGGCTTCCAGAACTGTCCTAGTGGCTGTGATCACAAATTATTCATCAGTAGCAAGTGAACAAGAAAAGTCTTTCTGAACAAGGGCATTTCTGAGGCTCTTGACAGTTTCTTTGCCTTTCAGCTGACTCGCTCTGCTTTCCAGAAGATGTCTCTCACCACCAAGCAGAGGCTGGCCAGCACTCAGAAGTTGAATCTGCCCCGGATTATCCAGCTTCAAGACAAGAGTGAGACCTCCCGTCACAAGGTAGCCTTTCCCTGCCCTTTTCTTTGCTGTTTGATGTGATATTTGAAGAGGATGCCACAAGAGCTGCTTGGCTTGAGCCTGCTGAGTGTGGTCCAGCAACTTTTGATCAGCCCAGAGCAGAGGTGGGAGAGCTGCTGTTTCCCCAGTATGAGCTGGGCAGATTTACTCACCCAGAGTCTGTAGTTTACTGGGGATCAGTGCAGGATTCTCATTCATTAATCTTCCAGCAGCTGAACTTCTCCCTCCTCTCTCTTGCCTCTCCAGCTCTTGGCAGTTGACCTGGATCGGAGCTCACTTCAGCCTTTCCCACCTGAGGTGGTGTTTCAGAACTACATCCCTGGTGAGGTCTGTGAAATGCCACTGGTTCTGAGGAACAGGAGCGGGGTAAGTGCTGGGACATGGAGGCTTAACGCTGCTGGAAGAGGAGAGCGAAGAAAGGTGGTTGAGAAAGGATGGCACCAGGGCATGTCCACCTGTTTCCACAAGTGGCAAAACCATCATTCTGTGTCTTTCCTGCAGGTTCCTCAGCTGGTGAAGGTCACCTTGGAGAACTCACCTTATTTCCAGCTGGTTGGCCCCAGTGGTGTGTGCCGTAAGGTGCCACCGGGCCTGTCTACGTCTGTACGCATCCTCTTCACCCCTGGGCAGAACAAGGTGAGTTTGGAGGCCCCAAGAGATCAGTGTCTTCAGTGGAAAGTGAACCTGCAAGGCTGGATTCATGGCATCTGGCCTGGGTTTTAAGGACCTCTGCTGGTTTCAGTAGAGTTGCACTGGATCTAGAACTGGGAGATCCTCTTTGCCCATGCTGAAGATGGGGATAAATGTCCTGTGCTGAGACAGTTTCTTTTCCTGCAGGATTATTTCCACCAGCTCCTCTGCAACACTGAAAAGGAACAGTTCATTGTGCCAATTCGGGCCATTGGTGCCCGAGCCGTCCTGGACTTTCCAGACCAGCTGGACTTCTCTGTCTGCCCAGTCAAGCACAGCACCCAGAAGACTCTGCTGGTTCACAACCTTGGTAACCGGGCAGCTCATTACCAGATCAGCACCCAGAGGTGAACCAGCTCAGCTTTCATTGTGCAAAACAGCTTTGGGGGAGAACAGAGTGGGTGAAGAGTAACAAAAGGAACCAGAGCATGGGAGCTGCTGCACTGCAGCCATGGCTGGAAACGGGCAGGATGTGTGGGGTTTGCTGTTGCTTCTCATGTTTTAAGCAGGGTGCAACCTTTGATCTTTCTCAGTCCCAGATTTCCTGGAGAGTGCTGGAATATGTTAGTCGCTGGCTTGCACCCACCTGAGCACAAGCACCTCTGAAACGGTTACTCAGCACTGTCAGCCAAATAGACCCATTCTCTGGGAAGCCACAAGCATGTGGCTTTCCAGTGGTCCTCTCATGAGATGCCCAACATGAGCTGTGTTGTGGACAGCCTGTGCTGTTCCTGTCAGTCTCAGAAGGCAATCACTGTTTTTCCAGTTGGCTGAGCTGGAGAGAGTAATGCTTTTTTGACACCATATCTGCAAGAAAACCAGTTCAGTTGGCTGGTGGTGAGTTGAGGGTTGCTTAACCCCAGAAGTCTTGGTGTAGGAGCTGAGGTCAGGAATGCAGCACAGACCTTCTGTCTAGCCTGGGGCACCTGAGTGGCTTTGATTTTTTCCCTGGGAAAACAGAGCTCAAGAGGCAACTTCACTTTTCTGCTGTGAAACGTGAGGGTTCAAGAGGACCTTCCGCCAAAGCCTGGCAAAGCTATTTAAGCAAGCTCCTCGAATTCTGTTCAGACAGGCTGCTGCTTTTTACTGTGCAAATATGTAGGCAGGAATCCTTGTAAATCCCTGCACAGTTTTTTTCTGGGATTTCCAGATCTTGTTGTCACCACCAAAATAAATACCCAATAAAGTCTGGCATCTTTTTGCAATGTACTTGCCAGCTGTTCTATTGAGTGGTACAGAGCACGTTGGATCCTGCTCAATAGGGATTTAAACAGTTTCTGAACTTAAGGTATTAAGTATTGAAACAGATGAAATAGAACCTTGGTGCAGTGACAGAGGGAAAGATGGAGCTTGTGAGCTGCTGACTGTACAGAATTTTTCAGCACAGAATTTTTCAGCACAGAGATGGAGTAATGGCTGCTTTGACCTAATAGACTGGGTTTATTGGAATTGTTGACACTATTTGACCTTGGCTGTTACACCATCACTAAAAAGTAATATATGTTAAGATTAAATGATATTTGGGTTTCTTCCTGCAATAGGACTTAGTGGACAGATGAGGCAATTCAATTAGCAGTAATTTTTTTGTCTTCCTTGGGGTGGGAGGCAGCTTTTAATGAGATCGATTCTCCCAAAATCAAAGGATTTAATGACAGCAGTTAGGGCACCAGTGGACAAAAGAAAGTTTGGCCTTAGAAGATAACTGCTACCACAGGACTTGAAGTACATTGCAGCCTCCTTGCACATGGCATTTACCAAATGTGCAGGTGCAGGAGGAGAGCTGACACGGTGCTTTGAGAGCTTTGGTCACAGAATTGCCAGCTTTGCTCACTTGCCAGCTCTGTTTCTAAATTACGTCAGGAGTATTTGGTCCTTGGTATCCTTGTGGCCATAACTTTTGCCCAGCTCTGTCAATATGGGGAAGCTGATGCCTGGTGAAAGTAAGCAAGATGTAAACGACTCTTGAACCTCATTGCAGATAATTGGATTAAGAGTATGGGGGAGATGAGGTCATTTTATCCCACAGGATCTTTTGAGGGTTGGATCTCCTGAGGGTTGGATCTCCTCAGAAGTGAGTCAGTAGCTGTTTCTGACCCCGTGTGTTCTGTTTGTCTTCTGCTGACTGTGGTTGGTTTGCTCCTTGCACAAGTGAGCTGTAGTGAACTGGACTGCAAAAGGAATATCATCCCCAAATCTCCCCCCAGAGTCCTGATCTCTCTGTGTTGCAGGCCTTTCTCTGTCTTTCCCGGCATGGGAACACTGGGCATTGGCGACACCATGCAGGTGACAGTGGAATTTCACCCACTGCGGACCGGTGACCATTCCGCATCCCTGGCAGTGCACTACGACACAGGTGAGCGCTGGGCACTGCACGGGGCACTCTCTGCATCCTTCAAAGCAGAACCCTTTCTAAGCAGAATAATGTTTAACTTGCTTTGCAAAACACTTGTGGAAACATTCCTCTCAAAGCCACCACATGTTTCAGTGCTTAGAAGTGAGCAGACAAGGGGCCAAGGCTGAGTCTGCCCCTGTTCTGGATGTGCTGTGTTGCTGAACTAAGCTCTGGAAAGCCTCCAGCCTTCACCAGAGCCCTCGGTGCCGGCAGCCAGGAGCGTCGGGGTGGCTGCGGCCCCGGCTCCTCTCCGGGAGCGCAGCAGTCGGGGACGTTTAGCAAAGCGTGCAGAGACAGGCACAGCATCTGCTTCCTCCCCTGGGCTCTGGAGCTGCCGTTTTCCTGGGCTGGAGGCTTCAGTCTCATCTTTGTTTAATAGCTTCTGATGGTTTTATCTTCCAAGCGTCGGTCCAGTTGCTCTCTGTGAGCCTCTCCAGCTTCCCCCGGCAGTGTGTTCCAAAGGATGGGATATTCCCTGGAAAAGTACTACATTTTCAGGCCCTCAAGTTCATGTTTGATGACAAACCATGTAAAATCTTTATTCCCATTTTCTGGGCCATTCATGCTTTTACAAACCTCCTACATCTTACATTTCTCTCCCATACAATTTCTAGGTTCAGGAATCCCGTTCAGTCTTCATACTTTGTACTTTTAATCTTTCCTTCTGCCCTTCTTTATTTAATTTGAAATGCTCCAGCTCGGTTTTTGAGATCAAAATGATACCAGATATTTCAAGACCTATGTGGCCATGGGTTTAAAGAGGGAGATGATGATAGTTTTCATGGTTTTCATTTTGTAGTGGTTTCTTATCTTGATCACTGTAGAGCTCCATAGAAATACCGTTTCTAGAGAGCATGTTTGTTGTTTGCATCTCACCTGGGAAACACTCACCTGCAACAGGAAAGGAGGGCTTGGTACTGAAGTTTGAGCCCAGATGACTCCCAGGGGTTACTTGGTCGGGAATAATGAAGGTTTGAAAGCTCTGGAAATGAGGGAGCCTTTGGTGGGAGGTCCTTCTAGAGGGTGAAATGCTGGCAGGTTGTCCAGGACATCCTCTCACTGCACACATGCAGCTCTCAGGATGTGATAAATGTTCTGATACATGGAACTGCTCATTCAGCTAAAAGCTGTGACTCTTTCTTCTATTACCTGTGGTTTGCTCCGTTCCTTGTGCTTTCAGCAGCCAGTGAGCTGAGCAAAGACTCCCCTTTGCTTTGTTTCAGGTGAAGATACCCACACAAGCCTTCACGGAACAGCTGTGGATGTCCACATCACGCTGGACAGGAATTCTGTGACAGTTGAGAAGACCTACATCACACTGTCAAACCACACAACCGTGCTCATCCACAACCAGAGTGATGTCACAGCCCACTTCCAGTGGAAGGCTTTTGATGAGGAAGAGGAGAATCTGCTGAAGCTGAGGTGGGTTTGAAAGATGCATTTCGGTGAAACACCCTGCCCAAGGGTAAAACTAACATATGGCTTCAGGGGATATTGGTGCTTTTGAATGGCTTAGGGTAAGCAAACCATCCCATCTTTATCCGCCTCCCTCAAGCAGCTCTATGGTAGGAAAAGCCAGTTGAGGTGGCTGGTGGTGTCTTCCTCAGTTGTGGCAGTGGCTTTGAGCCAGGAGGTTCTCTTGAGGGCTGCTGGCTTTCAAAGACTTTCCTGAGCTTGTAAGTGTGGAGTAAAACCACCTGCTGTGCCAGTGAACAACAAGTGATCCTCTGATCCATTTGGGACCCCGTGGCTCAGGGTCAGCCCCTTGCTGAGGAGCTGCTGCTGCTCCTCCCCGAGTGCTTTGCTGCTCCTGCTCTTCCACTTATCTCTGCAAATGTGTGGGTTATTAAATGACCTGCTGGGTTTGTGTCTCCTGTGGCTGCAGGCAGTGTCGCAGGCTGTGTTGGCAGGAAAAGGACAAGTTGAATGATTTTCTGAAGCGGCACAGAGTGGACACCACTCGCCGAGAACGCTTTGCCCTTCTCTCCCGCATCCTCCAGAGCGAGAGGGCAAAGGTGCAAGGAGACCCCCTGCTGTTCTCCAGTGACATTTTCTCCATTGAGCCGATGGTAAGCGATAGCTGAGAACCTCCCTTCCTCCTTCTCCTTCTCCTCCTCTTCCTCCTCATCCCTGGCTGAGGTCACTTGACGGATCCCTGCCTCTGCTGGCTTTGTGTGCCAAGAGAGGTCATCGGGATTCTGGTGAGGATGGAGAGCTGGTTGCAAAAAGCATTTCTGCCCTGCGGGCTCCTGGTAGGCAGCAGGAGCCTGACTAAAGCTTCCAAACTCTCTTATCAGTATTGTTGATAAGTGTTGCTCACTCCTTGCTTGTCGTTGATGCTCTAAATAAAGGCTTACAGTGCCGTGGTTGAAGACAAGAAATGTGATGTTTGAAGGTAAATATTTTGCTGTCTCCTTCTGCTTTAGGAGGGAGAGGTCAGGCCGAATTGTTCGGCCGAAATCAGTGTGTTCTTTAAGCCCCAACAAGCCCGAGTCTATAAACAAGCAGTTTACTGCGACGTCTCAGGTACGGCTCCTTCCCCTGCTTCTCTCACCCCCAGTGAAGGCGAGGTGCAAATACTCTCCCACATCACTGGGCTCCTGTGTAATTGCTGGGAAGGGTCTGTGGTTACCAGGACAGTGCTGGCACATCCCCACTGTCCCTGCAGCTTCCAGGGTATCTCCTCTTTTTTGGTTTTTCTTTCTCTCAGCTGTTCTGAATGCTGCCTGTATTTTAGTCTGCTCCTTCTCCTTTGGGAAAAACACTCTCTGAGGTGCACCCAGAAGGAGGAAGAACAAAATTTCTGGCATTTCCTAAAGTTCCAGTATAAACATTGGGGTAGAAGAAAGGATGGCTTCCACGGATATATCATATCTCCTGAGGGAAGAGAAGGGTCCGTATCTTCTGCCAGAACATCAGGAGCTGGTCCCAGGCAGCTCTGAGTCAGGGACTAGCACTAAGGCAGCCTGGAAAATGCAGGAT
>VZRJ01007634.1:1144-15153 GCA_013397565.1 Ptilonorhynchus violaceus
CCAGTGGCCTTCTATGGTGGAGTGACCAAATCAGTGGACAAGGGAAGGATTACAAATGTCATTTACCTGGACTTCCATAAAGCCTTCGACACAGTCTCCCCTAACATCCTTCTCTCTAAATACGAGAGAGACAATTTCACGGATGGACTATTTAGTGGGCAAGGAACTGGCTGGATATCTGCATCCAGAGGGTAGTGGCCAACAGTTTAACATCTGGACAGAGATTGGTATGAGTGGTGTCCCTCAAGGGTCCGTACTGAAACCAGGAGTGATTAATATCTTCATCAGTGACATAGACAGTGGGACTGAATGCACCTTAAGCAAGTTTGCAGACGACATGAAGCTGAGTGGTGCGTTTGACACACTTGAGGGACAGGATGCCATCCACTGGAATACAGACAAGCTCAATAAGGGTTCATGTGAGCCTCACAACGTTCAAAAAGCCAAGTGCTGCACCTGGTCCAGGGCAAACCCCAGTATCAGTACAGCTTGGAAAATGAAGAAATTGAGAACAGCCTTGCAGAGAAAGACTTGGGGGTACTGGTGCATGAAAAGCACACTGCCATTCTCAAACAACAGTAAAATCCTACCACTAGAAATATGTTGGCAAGTAGCCTAGTAGAAATAATCTGGGGGGAAAAAAGGATCAGAGAAAAACGTGCTTACATGTAACAAGAGTTTCATGAAACTCCATGCTTACAAATTTCCCTAGGATAGTTTGTATTTTTCAAGTTACTCAATGAACAATATTACATACTGAATAATTGTGAAGATACACTGGATTGATGTTCAATATAGAAGCACTTCGCAGTCAGCATTTGTATTTGTAACATGAACTGTGGGTAGAGTGCCTACAAAGCATGTTACAATTCCTTTTTGGAAATTTTAAAATTTTAATATTTTTTAAGTTACTATTTTTATTTTACTGTAAATAAATGTCCTAAGTATCTGTTTTTTCCTACTAACACAGACATGGAGATCTGTCTCATTTTTTCATAGGTGTGAAAGTTACTATGTTCTTTAAGAACACAGAATAAATCCTTTACAGTACAGGGTAAGTTGTCTCCACAGAAGGATTCTTATATAATACAGGGTATGTTGTTTCATTCACTACTGAAACAAGAATTCTGAAGTGGAGGCAAACATTCTTTTTCTTATATTTTTAATTTTCTCCATGAAGGGTTTGAAAGAAATGAAAAATTAATTTGTACAGAATGATAAGGCAATTCAAGTGTAAGATTCCAGTCAGGTCTTGCAGACCAGATGGCTTTTAATTTTCTGGCAATGATGTTAATTGGAAGTCAGGATGTAAACTTCTTATTTTAATCAACTTTAGGCAACTGAGGTTTTTTCCTAATCATAGAGCAGCTGTACACTGGAAGCATCTCAGTATCAATATTACCTTGTACAGTACACATTAGCCAGGACAAGTACAACTATAAATAATGATCTTAAGTTCTAGACCGCTGGTCACTATTTTAAAGAGTCCAAAAATGAAAATTCGGGGTTTAATGAATGTCTTATTTCTTCACTCTCCATTTATGCAACAACATTTCTAAAAATCACAAAAAATTCTTGACATTGATTTAGTCACTACAAAATTAAGTCCCTAGTTCAGCATTAAAAAAAAATTAAAGTCTCAGATCCCTCCTTGTCCTGGGTTAGTTATATATTCTATTACCGCCCACAAAAAGCTGGATACATTTCATAATTACACACCTGGGACTCCTTATCTCAACTGAGATAAGCACTCTGGCTGACAGCAAGCACCACCCATCCTGGTTATCTGATCTCAGGTAATGGCCCATTAGCACTACCCAGCCTGACTAATTAGCCTGAACCCCATCGGAGGACCCTGGATCGTCTCTAATAACCCTGGGGAGCATCTCGGAGGAGCCCAGGGCTCGCCCAAGCTCATTACCAAAGCAACCAATAGAACATCGGGAAGATCCTCTTCCATTGTGAAAGTCCCTGCCCCTGGGGGAGGTGCCAGCCAAGAAACACAGCATAAAACAAGGGGTTTGGATTGCAGAAGGGATCCTCGACTCAACGGCAGTCTGCTCTCGGGACTCCACTCTCANGCTACCACCCTGCTCAACAGGGTGTCAGGTTGTACTGTGACTCTGTCGGTTTGTTTAAGCTGGTGTTTCTGTATTACTGCATTTATTTTAACCTTTTTTATTAAAATTGTAATTTTGACCTAAAATCTCTCGAGGTATTTGGTGTGGTAATTTCCCATGCTGGTTTACAGCCAAAACCAGCACGCTCCTGTAGAGCAAATAGGTACGAATTTAATAACTTTCTCTTTTTGGTATGCTTTTGACGGAGTATATACACAGAATGTTATGTGTATTATCAAGTTAATGATTAGTCTGTTCTCCTTTCCAGATTGAAGAAAAACTAGAAGACCTATCTTGTAGTAAAAATGATGTTATATTACCAAATTAGGAATTATTTATAGAATAAAGAAAAACTAGGAGTGTATTTGAAAATCTAGAAATAGCTTTACATTTACCCACATAAGCATAATTCCAGAGGATATTAATTGAAAGAAAGAAATTTAACAACTAGTATCTAGTTTGTTTTACCTCCTATTTTTATCCTAGAAGGCCTGGAAAATCAGAAAGATTCTAGATTGCCTAGTTGGATTATCTTCTTTGGCAAATTTTGCACATTACTACGGTAATTGATGTAATACGAGACAAATATTTGTCATGTTTGCAAAAATGAGCACTATCATTGGAAGATATACTTAGTTTATCCTCATGATATATTGACACAGGCCTAAGATTTTTTTTTCCTCTCCTAGTCTATTATTTTATATTTTTATTACAATAGTACAGTAGAACTTCCCATACCTAACAGCTCTAAAGTAAACAGTGAATATCACAACATTAAAAACACTGTTTTTGTAAGCATTAGCAAATATATTTCATGTTTCTTCCACATAGAGCATTTTTAATGAACATTAACTTAGGAAAAACATGAAAAATAAGCCAGAAGGAGCATTCAGAATGAAAAATGAAAAATCAAAAATGCATATATATTTTACTTGTTGAAAATAGAAACATAAGAGAAAAATACAATTAAATGCTACAATACAATCTTTTATTTTTCCCCTGCACCATCCCAGTATCTGTGGTTTACTTTCACAGTGCCTACAATTGCCTACAATTTTGACAATAAATCAGTATTTTAAAAGAAAAAAAAAAGTTAAAAATATGTTTCATGCTGCCTGTATACACATGTGTCTCTGGTTTAGCGCACATCTTTTCTCTCCTCTCCTCTCTACACCACAATTTTAAAAATTCTTGCTTAGTAGCAAGAAAATATGACTAGACTATTGGTACTGGAAATTATTTCTTTGACATTTTTGTGAAAATATTTGAGTGGAGATTAAATATGTGGCAAGTATCCTAATTGAAAATAACTACATAAATAAGCCATATTTTATAAGACGTGAAAAGACCTATCAAGCCTGAATCAAAATTACAAGAACAAGCCTATATGTCCTTTTAAGGTAACACAATCATAGAAGGAATAGTGAAAATCCAGATTTCACAAGTGCTGTTTCAACAGAATCCTCATGAATTTCAATAGGTAGTGATGTTACTTGGAATTAATTTCAAACAAATACTGGGCTGCAAGAACATGGTCAGCAGTCACGGGAAGTGACTATTTTCCTCTTCTCAGCACTGATGGGCCTGAAATATGATGGATCTGGTTTTAAGCCCACCCAGCACAAGAGGGATAAGGACAAAATGGAGAGAGTCCAGCAAAGGAAGGGCCATGGATGTGGCCAGGGGCTGGAGCAAATGGCATTCAAAGGGAAGGCTGAGGTAGATGGGCTGCTTTGGCCTGGAAATGAGAGTGCCTAGGCATGGAGAAAACTAATTTCAGACTTCCACAGTCTAGAGGGTGGTTGTAGAGGAGAGAGAGACTGATTCTTCAGGATAGCCCAGTGAAAGGTCAAAAAGCAGCAATAATAAACTGGACCAAGGGATAACTTGTTGGGCAAAAGGGGGAAATTCTTCCCAGGAAGATGTCCAGCACTTGCATGGTGGTGCATGAGGGCTAGGAGATTATTAAAGTTTTGAATTTCAGAACTCATTGGGAAATCCAGTAAGGCTAGAAATGCCTGTAACTTCTGATTTCGGTTTCAAATAATTCATTATTTTTTATCAATGCACTGTATCTCCTCCTCCAAATCATGCTTTGAAAGACAAGACTAGTCTGAAGCTTGGACTTTAAAAGTCTTCCACATTAATTTCCTAGTCTTAAAACTATACTTGTTTTTTCTCTATGTAGATAGAAAAACCTGCGATCACTGACCTTAATCATCAGAAAAAATTTTATCTGCTTATGGATCTGAACCCTGCAGGTCACTTTCATCATTATTTCATGCTATTTTCGGGATGTTTTATTTTCAAACTCTTTTAGATTGAAAAGTTTCAGTGACGTTTTGCTGTAATAAGCAATTACCTTTAGAAGAGAATTACATATTATTAGTCTAGAAAAGAACTTTCATGAGTAACTACTGAATTGGTAGTTACCATTTCTTTCATCTCACTGAATAGTGCAAGAGTCAGGATCATTAAATTAAACATTAGACATTTTCGCTAAGGTTCTGGTATTATCACGGTATAATCACTGCTATCAGCTACTTATGGCTCTTGACCAGACCAGTGAAAAATAATGTAAACAGCACACTGTAGCAGCTAGCAGTAATCTGTGTCTATCACATCTCTGAACCAACAGTTATTCAGATGGGCTGAAGTCTGTCTGGCAATCATTCATGACGGTTTCAGTGTTACAGACCAGAGGTATGATTGTGTCCACATACTTCACATTAAGATATTACTGCTTAAATAGGTCTCTGTTCCATGACACGTTAACTATTTTAACTGCCATTTTCGTTTACCCATTTTATAGTTTTGTGACACTCTCCTACATTCCGTATTCTCAGAAAATCGGATACATGGCAACAAGATATTGAAGTTTTGTCCTTATTAATGTCTATGATCACCTTAATTTTATTTGTGACTAGATGCTTCAGTTACTGGCTCTGTCAACACTTTTTACTCTAATTGTTTGCGATTCACTTCATATTGCCCTTCTACACAATCAGATTTAAAAAAGATTACTTGAATACAAGTATTTGTTAACAAAGCTGCAGTAAGTGTCTATAAGACAACTAACTGCCAACTAGATTACATCAGATTTCCTTCTTTTTTGTTAGCAAATGTCAGGTCTTCTGTGCTGCAACATTCCCAACCCTGTATTACAATTAGAATATTATTCTAGCCAAGGGACAACATCAAAGATATTGACTGAAACTTGCAAACTCATATCTGTGATAATAACAGAATCATATTTTTTGTGTGTTTACAAAATTCTTTTATGGGTTAATAGCAATAGTTACAAGAAGTGGTGTGCTTTGAAGACTTTTTTCTTACGTTAAATTTTTATTTACCATTTCCAACCTTCTGCTGGTTTGTAACTCAGATCACTTTTATTTCTTTTTTTAAATACAACATTATAAAATACTTGGACTGCAGATTAGTTAATGCATGTTCTATGAAATCAGAAATTTTTTTAGTAGTATTATAAGGAGGAGTACTTTTATTTTTTAGAATTTGCTCATAGTGGATAACTAAAGAAAGATATAATAACCAATCATCCTTTAGAACAGTGACAGTCTGTGCACTTGCAAGAATACCAAACTAATAGAGGTCTGCTTGAATAGAAAAGTTTACTAGCACTTAAAGTAAGGAGGGTAAGAAAGAAAAATTTTTAAAGGACCTTATTGTGGCAAGATATTCGCACCCGTGTAGAAAGCCTGCCTGTGAAGGTACATCACATAGATAATCGTGTACAGAAGAGCTGGGCCACTGAAAAATATTGAAATAACCAACAGAAATTGAGTTGCTAGGTTCAAAGTGTCTCAGGTGGATCTGGATTGGCAACACAAGGGCAAATTATTTATAGGTTGGTGAGCCCATGATACCTCAGGCCATCGGGGAAGAGATGCAGCATATAGGTGGGCTCATGGCTGAGGTGGGCCATGGACGCTATTGCACAGGTTACTCATGAATGCGAAACACACACTGCAATTAAGCAAGTCAAGCAGTTAAAGCCTCTTGGGTATGGAGGGTAATGGGTAAATATGGGGATGCCTCGCAGATTGACTCTACCACACTCCGGCAAACCTGCCAACACAAGCGCCATGTGCTGACAGTGGTAGAAGCCACAAAGCAATGGCCAGCTGGCTGGAAACATATCCCATGCCCTGTGCCACTGCCCAGAACACTATCCTGGGCCCTGGAAAACACATCTTATAGTACTCCAGAAAGAACTGAATCAGACAACAGGACTCATTTCTGAAACAACCTCATAGACCCTGGGGCCAAAGAGCGTGGCATTGAGCAGGTATATCACATTCCCAGTTGTGCACCAGCCTCCAGCAAAATCAAATAATGTAATGGACTGTTAAAAACTACACTGAGACACAATGGGAGGTGGGACCTTCAAACACTGGGATACACATTTAGTAAAAGCTGCCTGGCTAGTCAGCACTTGCGGATTTCAGTGAACCGGCCCTGTCCAATCAAAACTTTTATATTCTGTAGTTAGGGACAAAGTTCCTATAATGCACACAAAAAATATTCTGAGAAAGTCATTATGGGTTATTCCTGACTCAGGCAAAGGCAAATCCATTTGTGGAATTGCTTTTACTCAAGGACATGGATGCACTTCATGGCTAATGTGGAAGGATGGGGAAGTCCAATGTGTACCGCAAAGGGATTTGATTTTGGGTGAGGATGGCCAATGAATTAAATTGTATTTTCTTAATTGCTATAAAATACTGTATATTACCACTTCTCTTGGGGCTACAAGCACCCTTGTCCACCACTACATATGTAGGGATCTGAACCCACCTCACTTTTAGCCACCATATCAATAGTATTACTGTAAAAACCACCCAGAATAATGAAGAATGAAAATTGGTGAAACTGGGCAAGTATAGTGGTGATGGAATCAGAATTGGCCTCTGTATGGAATATTCTAACACCACACACAATCTTTCCTGAAAGACTACTAAGACAGATGAAGCCCAAAGTCATGGACTGAAGGAACTCAATGGACATTATACAGGGCTGGCCCATAGAGTTATAGAGTGCATTTTCTTTGTAGTAGCTGGTATTACTACTGTGTTTTGGAGTTAGTATGAGAGTATTGTTGATAATACTGATGTTTCAATTGTTGCTAATTAATAATTAACCTAAATCAAGGATTTTTCAGTGTCCCGTGCTCTGCCTGTGAGCAGATACACCAGAAGCTGGGAGGGAGCATGGCCAAGGAAACTGACCTGAACTGGACGAAGGGATATTCCATACGACAGAACATCATGCCCAGGATGTAAACTTGCCAGAGTTGGCCAGGAGGGGCTGATTGCTGCTGGTGCATGGGCTGGGCACCAGTCAGCAGGTGGTGAAACCTTGTGTTGTGCGTCACTTTTTCCTCTTGAGTTTTATTCCTCTCTCTCTATTTTCTATCTCCCTTTTCATTACTGCTAGTAGTACATATTAGTTTATTACTAACCCGTTCTTTTCTCAACCCACGGGTTTTGTGTTTTTCTGATTCTCCTCCCCACCCCACTGCAGTACAGGAAGAAGTGAGTTAGCAGCTCAACCAAGTGTGGTACTTAGTTCTGAGTGCTGGAGTTAAACCATGAGAAGGTCCATCAAAAAAAGGCAATCTCGTACAGGCCTCTCCAGTAACAAAAGAACTATCCAGCCACATATTGAAAATAGGTTTATAAAACACTAATTCATACTCCTATTATTGCCTAACTGAAGGACATAACACAAAGGGTTTAAAAATTCTACTTTTCATATGCTTTTGAAATGTTTGGGTTTGTACTGCAATATTAAAAGGGAAGGCGAAAAAAATTCAAAACTTCTTAGGGCTTTTCAAAGACTTTTTTTTCATCATTTCCCATCTTGAATTCTCATATAAAGAGAGCAATAGAAGAATTAGCAGTATACTGAAGCACTAATTCATTTGATTCTCAATATCAGTGAACTAAGTAGTGGTGTACTCACTCTCCATGGATTCTGCAGAAGCAGGCAGAAGGGCCAATAAAAGGAGCAACACTTCTGAACATTTCAGGTAGTTTATTTTTCTCTGCTGGACTAAGAAAAACCTCCAGCCTCATTACAGGCTAAGGCAGATGAAATTATGTAAATCAAATTAGCTATACTAGCCTACTGTTTCATTGATATTATACCTATGCGAGAAAGACAGATTTAGCAGAATGTACAGAAATGCAATCTCCCCTCCATGGCCATTAGCACTACTTCAAGAAAACAAATAGTTTTGTTCCCATAAAGAAGTCATCATTCTTAAATGCAGGCAGCAGCCAGTAGTGACTAATCAGACTCTGGATAGCATCAGGATTCCTCTAAAAGTACTTCACAGGTTATTTCAACTTCACCTACACAATATTAACAGCAGTATACTACTCCAATTCCTTTACTAACAAATGTAGCAATTTTTCATTTATACACTTCTATGGTAAGTAATCCAGGGAAAGACACAATAGGCAAACTTTTAGTATTCAACATGCATAGTCTGATGTCTACTGTGTAGTATTGTGTGTGCATTCCTCCATCTTGGGCATCCAAATATTATTAATAAGGCTACATGCATACATATACCTATGAAAAAGATAAAATAACCATAAAAATTAGTTTTACAAATACATTAGCCACTAGAAGTAAAATTCCATTATCACAGGATATGTATAGTCCTTATTTTACGATTTGACTTTTTATGGACACTTGTGCTGCTGTTCAAGAACACTGTGATACCATTCAGCATTTGATAGCTCTGTTCTTCATATTTTTTGCATTATAGTTGCCCCAAATATAGATGCTTTCAATTTGCAAGGAAACAAAGAAAACACAAAACAAAAATCAAACCACTCAAGTAAAGTTTCCTATTATCACTTTTTGCTCTGAGGAAAAATGTAGCAGATCTCCATTGCTGGAGGAACTTGTAGAAAACCTGGTTTCTACATATAACTTGGTTATACAGATTCAGGATCATTATATTCAAGGAAGAAAAACTGAAGTAGGTAACATGATATATTCCAAATAGGACCTGGATTAGTCTGCCTAGATGACAAATCTCCAAACAATTCATTATCTTCCAGGTTCTTTGTTTGCAAAGCAGAAGCAACATCATCTCAGCATAGTTATGAGTTCTGCTACACAAAAACTGTGCACTAGACACTAATCCACAAGTGTCGTTTCAGCTCAGTTTAGACACTTAAGCTCATTGGAAGGCAACACTGCAGCTCCGCCTTGACTGGATTCATGCTACTGAACTGGAGCTGAAAGTCTCTATATCCAATAGTCTTCCAAGAATATCAAGTGTTATTAGACCTGTCTTAGCAATTTCTAGTCACATAGAATGTTCTAGTAGAGAAAATAAATTGCCGAACGTATCTGTGCAAATTATCTTTTTTAGTAGTGATAAGGAAGAGAAACTTTATTCCCTCATCTCCTCACTCTGTTCAGGTATTAATGGCTATATTGAACCGGCTTTCAGCACTAGACAGAAAAGCTTAAGTCCTTCAGGCTTCGTCAAGCATGAAAACAGCATTCCAGCACGAGCGTTACCATTTTGGGCTACCATTGAATAAAATAAACCAATCTTGAAATCCCTACAAATGTTGCTTACAAATAGTTTGGGAACTAAAAAACTGTTGAAATGCAACTTTTTTTAAGGAAAGTTGCTTCTATAATTTAACTTTATCAGATTGAAAAATTATTGTATTCTTTCTAATGGCATATATTGACAATCATTTCATATCTTGTCCTTGAGAGTTCAGTGTACATAAATAATACACACACACATCACAGTTCATTAAATGCTGTAATTATTTTTCTGTCATTTCTATCAAAAGCTCCTAGAACAAGAATTGTCATTTTTCAAGGTATTTTCAGCCCCATATATAAGTTATGCAACAGTTGAGGAACAAGGTTATGTCATAGATGGGATCTCCAGGAAGAATTTGCCTGCATTAGGAGAATTCTTCCTGGGACATTTTGGGTCCACAGACTGGTTATCTCCTTTTCCTTCTTACTCTTTGCTGTGACAGGGTCAATGGATCCACCTGTATCCTTTGCTCTAACACACTGCTAACAGGTTGAAACATTTTTGAAAAATATGTTGTATGTGTCAATCTCTTCTAATATGGGGTTGGTTTTCTTCCGCTTTGTTTTAGAGAGCATAGCGATAACCTTCCTAGAACTGAATTGTGTTTCCATTGTAAACATTCCTATCTAAAGTCCATTTAGCCCTGTCTTCCAGGTACAACCCCACATACTAAGACCTGGCTGCAGCATCCCCCTGCTCAGCACTGAGACAGTTGACCTGAACAGCAGTTGAGATACTTTGGGAAGTTACCATGCTGTGCTCACCATCTCTGTGTGCCCAGTGGCACTTCACCTTTCAGGTGCTGTCCCAAGCAGAACCTACCACTTACCGGGGCTGGGGGCGGGTAGGGTAGGAATTATCACAATTCTTAAGAGAAAAGAAGGATACTCAGGTACAGCCTCCAATATGAACTTCTGCATGGTGACTTCAGGTCACCTGAAGGGTACTAAGGGGTGAGACCGACACGGACACCATAGCCTCCTATCCATTGCCCCGGAAGCACTGTTTTCTTAAACAAACGAATTGTCAAACTTGTGATCCCTATGAAAAAAAAATGTTGGAGAGCACCTCTACAGGTTATCTATTATGACATCCTTATTCCATCAGGGCTGGCTTCAAAGTTGGGTGTGGTTGGTTGGGTGTAATTGTGTCACACCCTCTGTGTCGATATCCTTCAGACTTTATGCACAGCTCTTACAAGTGCTGGACCACCCACACGGGAAGAATTTCTCTTTTGCCCAGCAAATTATCCCTTGGTCCAGTTTATTATTGCTGCCTTTTGACCTTTCACTGGGCTTTCCTGGGAAGAATCAGTCTCCCTCTCCTCTACAACCACCCTCTAGACTGTGGAAGTCTGAAATTAGTTTTCTCCATGCCTGAACCTTCTCTTTTCCAGGCCAAAGCAGCCCATCTACCTCAGCCTTCCCTTTGAATGCCATTTGCTCCAGCCCCTGGCCACATCCATGGCCCTTCCTTTGCTGGACTCTCTCCATTTTGTCCTTATGCCTCTTGTACTGGGTGGGCTTGAAACTGGATCCATCATATTTCAGAAAATCAGATAAAAGTTGAACATGATTTTCCATTCTTACAATACATTTATTCTAATGTCATAACCAGACACAGTGCCACAATGTTAAAACCACTTTTTTAGATTTATGGTAACAGCAGATTAGCAAAAGTTGTAGCAGCAGCTCCAAACACTGAAGCACTCTTATCTCAGTAATAGATACAGGAAACCAAAATGTAGTGACCCTGACCTATTATATTGCCTTAAACCTAAACTCAAGGTATTATGTTATCCTGGTGTCAAAGGTTAGCCTGAGGGTAGACCGAAGACCCCCATGCTATATTCTTTAGAGGAAGAAGGATGGCAGAAAGCAAGGCTGCAAGCTTGAGACATGATTAAATAGTTTATTTTACTAGCACTACTAAGAATAGAAAGAATAATAATAATAAAAATATTAAGGCAATACATAAAGATACATTTCCCTTCTCCCAAAAACCCACCAATGTCACCATCTACCAGACGCACAAAGCTAAAACAAAACATGGGATTTTTAAGGGTCCTTCTTAATACAGAAACAAAGTCTCTCTCTCTTCTGCTACAACTCCATTTCAGGCAGTAGTCCCACCTGGGAAAAAACTTACTGCAGTGAGAAAATCAGTCCCTCTCCCAAGAAACAGTCTATGGGGCGGGTTTTTTTAAGCATGAGTTATTTCCAGTTTGGATAAAGGTAAAAGGTCCTTCTCATCAATCTCCACAAATATCTCAGTATCTTCAATCTTCACACTTTTAACAAGCTACTCCTCCTGCACTGTGGGAAACAAACTCTCCATCCCCTCAAATATGTTCCGTGGTTTATCAGAGATTAGTGAAGTTGTATTTAGAGCTCACCAAGGCTTACAGAAGATAAAATATTTCAGCTACAGTCTGTTTCCGTCTTAAATCGGGATACTGCCGTGTGGTCCCACCATGTTGTCTTCTCTGTACTCTCAGGTCTTCTCTCTCTCTGTCTCTCCTCCATTTAGAAGAAAGGCTAGTATCTCATAGTATATACCTGAAGAATTTTGATCTTAGGAAGTCCTCATTCTCTCTCTCTCTCAACGTGCAGTCTCCGATGCAGTCTTTTCCCCTAGCATAATTAGATTTCAGTTTGAAATACACCCATGCCTCCAGAAAACGACAGGCGTTTCCTCCAGGGTCTTGGGATTGCCGACGCGGTGCTGCCACGGTCCAATGTGCATATCTACTCCTGCCACCCCTCAGAGAGGTGGCAGAGCCAGGCAGGTGAGGCCCCAGGGAGCCAAAGCCCCTCGGGAGAGCTACAGCCCCTGTCCCTCTCATTCAGAGCTGCCTAAGATGGAGGATACCCTGCATCACTTCCTTCTTCTTCTTCTTCTCCAATATGCTAATTTTGCTAGGCGAATACAACTGCTCATTGGTCCAAAGTTTCATCCGATTACAACCCATGACACCTGGCCAGTAACTTTGAATTGCAATGGATTAACAATGGTGTGATGAATTTAACATTATTCATTTCTTTGCATCTGCACTTAAAGAAGCCAGTGACTATGCCCTATCTAAATGAACAGTCATAGACGTGACTAAAATATGAAAAAGAGCATTAGCTATTGGATAGATATTAAATAAGAAGCAAAAAACCCAGCCTGTAAATAAAGAATTAAAGAAGTATCTTTGAAAAAAACACCCAAGAGCTCTATATTGACTCATTTTCTAAAATTGTATTCAGGTCCAAATAAAACCAACATTTTAAGAGATAAAACCTTACACATTCATCAAAAGTGAAATTTTGACTGCAGTGCATAAAATGCTAGATTTCACTGTAGTATCTGTTTTTGAAGGGGTTTTAGTGCTTTTATTTGGCTTCACATTTCTTGATATATCACCTAAACAACATCAGAGTAAAAATATTATTTTTTTGAGAAAAGACTGGATGTTGCATTTAGTACTATAGTCTAGTTGACAAGGTGGTAATTGGCCAAAGGTTGAACTTGATGATCTTAGAGATCTTTTCGAAACTAAATAATTCTGTTTGATTCTGTGAAAGGGGTCCTCAAACTCTGGAACCTAATCATACAACCCATAATTCTTGTACACGTTTATATGTGTATCATTTCCTCTTCTTATTTGTTACTCTCATTCATTGTGTTATGCTAAATTACAAACTCTGTAAAACAATGTTTGTCTATTTACAGTTGTTCTGCCACATAACTAGCACATATGTCAAACTAAGTACAGAATACATAAATAGGGGTTAATTTTATTATAAATGGTTTTGCATACTAAACCTGTGTTGGTTTGTTTGTTTTTAAAGAACTCTAGTCTAACAATATGTCCTGGTTTGAAGGACAGGTGTCTGTCAAGAAAGGTGGGAAACCTTCCTTGGATGGAGGATGACCCCCCTCCCTCCTCTGAATTACTGTACCTTTGAAATTAAGGGGCTCTCAGGCAAAGATGTGGTAAAAAGAATAACAGTTCTTTACTAGATTATATATCTATAAATATATATAACAAGACAGATAAATGGCAGCAATAAGAAAACAGAAAAACCCAGTCACAGTCCTTTCTCTGTCATTGGGTGATTCTCTGTTGGGGCAGAGAGTGACTCCCCACGGTGACTCCCCTGCGGCCGCAGGGGGCGCTGTGGTGCGAGTGCGGTGACTTCTCCACGTGACAGTGACGGCTCCGGGGAGAGAGAGGGGGAGAGGGGAGATCACTCCCAGTGCAAACCCATGGGGCAGCAGCCTGGCTCAGCACCAAC
>VZRJ01007634.1:15175-49725 GCA_013397565.1 Ptilonorhynchus violaceus
GATGCCGCAGTGTAGCGGTGTTCGCGGAGCAAAACAGGCACTCACTGCAGACACAACTGTTCTCTCTGAACACTGAGCCCTGAAGGAAACAGCGAGCACGGTCTCCACCCCCTCTCTCACCCAAGTCTCAAAAAGTCCCTGATCACCTCAGCGATGATAGGATCCAGCCTCTGGGGAAACAAACCCCCTGCCAGCATCTCTAGCTCTTGTTTCTTTAATTGGGGAAATTGTCCTGGCATCTGGGTTGGGCAAGCGATTCCTTTTGTCGTTATGTATTGCCCATTCTGGGTGATCAGTGTGGAATGTGGGTGGATAGACAGCTTTCTTTGTTCTTAAGTATCGCTCATTAGTTCCTGGCCAGCCCCTCCCCACCTACACAGCCTCCCTACTATATGGGGGAAAGAAAAGAAATTTTCGTTTGTCGAACCCATAACACAATACTATCAAATACTAATAATGGCATTGAGCAAAATCACTAGATGTTGAAATTACTGAATCTGGCTGAACCACCGATTTTGTCAATGTGTATGGAAAATCACTAAAAAAAGTCACTATGCACACTGCAGATTATTGGCTGAGTTGAAATGAGTAGCAAAGAAGGACAAGCACCAGCTTCTGACCTCAAAACAAAGAGACCTCTAAAGTTGTAGGAAACGGCATTGACATAAAACTGGAGAGTACAGAATCTGTTTCACTGAGTTTAGACAAGGCTTAGATAAAGGAGCAAAATAAACTACTTAACATTCACCATCAAACATGTAAGTCTCAAGAGTGGTCCAGAGTAGCACATAAGCTATGCCTTTCTGCTGCTATGTTTAAGGTGAAAAACTGGTGATTGATACTACACAGCTTTCTCAAAGACCATTTGAGACCATTACAATGTACAACAAATAGGAAAACATGACTCTGAGTTGCAAATGTTCCTGAATTAGAATACAATGCCTGAAGAATCAGATGGTAAACTGTGTGTAAGACTGCTGCACTTTGATTTATTCCACATTTTTCCTATTTTCAGCCTTTATCCTAAAATTGAATGCAGTCCTGAAATAGATGCTGTAGCCAGAACAATAGTATTGCAGTGCAAAGCAGTGAATGATCCAATGAATATCAGATGCTCCTGTCAAGCAGGAAATGTGCAGTTAGAGGAGCAACTGCCACACTGCCCTTTTTGTTCTTTCTAGCAAAATGAGAAAAAAGAGCATCATAATCTGCCATAACGTATCTTGGCATAGCACTCTTCATGACAACTTGAGGGGAAAAAAATGAAAAACAAACAAACAAAAAAAAGAGTGTGCCTCACACAATAAATAAACTATAAAAAGGAAGTAAAATTATTGCAATAGAATGGATCACTTCCATTTGAAGTGGAAATACATTTTTATGAAATGAAATTCATAAAAATTTTTATTTTTATGCATTTTTATGCATTTTATGCATTTTTATGTCTGTCTATAGAAAACAAAGTTTTCTTTGTTGGCTTGTTTCACCCATAAACTCTTGACCTGTGCATTGCTCTTCCTCAGAAATAGCTTCATGTAATCAATCCCATTTTGAGTATGGAGAACAACTTGCTCACCTCTCCTTCTTTGCCTGTAACTTCTGTAACTGTATATTAACTTTATAGCCATCTGTCACAGTACTCCCATCATACAATTCATCCCACTGAGTTCCTGTGATAGCAATCAGCTCATAGCTTTTCACCTGAGCAGAACCTTCCATCTCCTCCTGTTTGTTTCCAGGGCTGCATGCCCTGGTACAGAGGCATTTCAGCTGGACTATTGGCCCCATGCCCATTACAGAGGAGCTTATCCTAATTCCCTTAAGGCAGTTCACAGTTTCCCTGTTGCTTCCTAATGCCTCAGCAGCCCTTTGCTTTTCTTGAGTTCTTAGAACAGCATTCTTTTTCCATATTAAATCTAGTTTAATTCCCTGTTTATAAGTCCAGGCACCTTATTGCCCAGGACCTTCTTGCTCGCGCTTGGACAGTTGAGCTCTATCAGCTGTAAACAGATCCAGTTTCTCAAAGGTGTGCCAAAGATCACAGAGACTGAGACTTTTAGCATGATACCAGCTATGCAGACAGCTGTTCACCTGTTCAGTTCATCTCGTTTTTCTTAAATCCCTTTCCCTGACTTGAAGGGTAGAGAACAACAACCAAGGGACTGTTACAAGAGACTTAAAGTTCCAAGGGACTTAAAGTTTCTTGATATTTCTGGGTGACTTTGCTGCAGCAGTATTCAATCCTACTTGGAGTAATAGGAATGTGTCCACAGGCTTTATTTACCAGGCTCAGCAGATTAGAGATGCAGTCAGGGTGACAAATGAACATTTCAGTACCTCTCAGCTAGGAGTTCCAGATGCTAACACTCCGTGTATGTTTCTGGGGGTACTGGTTCTGCGGGTGGGTGGTTGGACAAGTTTTGCACAGCTGACCTTTCCTGGGTCTTACCCAGTACTCACTCTCTCTTCATTCTCCCGACTCAGGGGAAAGAAGAAGATTCCCCTTCAGTTAGTCAGAAATAACATAAATCCTTTTTTTGCTAAATTCTAGTGTTATTTTCCACACCAGAGGTAAATCTTGTCTCCAAAATGGAACTGTATGACTTGATGATCTACACATTTGAAATCAATAATTAAAGAATGAGACCGGCAAGATAATTAATAATCTCCCAAATCTGTGCACTAACTAATCTTAGATCCAGAAATCAAATTTGTTGCAGTATAGAATATATCACTTAACGTCCTCCCATTGAGGCCAATGGAAAGTTTGCCTTTCAACCTAGTCAGAATTTTAACCCAATACTCAAAACAAATTAATTATCTTTGTAAAACAGAAATGGACCAGACTCACCTAATATTTTGAAGGCAGAAGGCCAAAGAGAAGAGAAAGAAATTCCTGGAAATTTCTTAGACCCCATATTTTCTTTTCAGGAAGAACAGTATACATGAGAGATTAGACTAGCAAGTCATTTTAAAACCTTGCTGCAACTGTTTACATGGGGGAAATGCTCATACAGAGCAAATGTGGGAATAAGGGAAATTACGTACAGAGTCAGTGTCCATGAATATTTCAGGAATTGTTTCAACAAGAATTTTAGTTTATAGCCATGCACTGCAGTATAAGTGATATAGGTATTGGATTTACTTTGAAGAAACCCTTCTAATATTAGGAATAGGATGTGGCTTCTCTGCATGTGACATATCACAATCACAACAGGATTTCCCAACCAAAATAGTATGATAAAAAATCTAAGCATATTTATGATTTCATCTCGTGAATTAATTCTGTTTGGTTTTGTCTACAATGATTCAAAGAAATAATTTAAAAATTTGGGGGATTTTCACTGTAATATTCCACACTATGGGAATTACTATTTACAGTGTAACGGATTCCAGACACAGGCTTCAGCCTGCTGAAAACATATAAGGAAGGAATTTAGTTTTCTTTTTTATTTCATAGTATTCAAGACAGATAGTTCTACTTCATGAGGAAGAAATTCCTTTCAAGTGAGCACACGTCTTTTTAATAGTCTATAACTTGAGCTTATTACTTAGTATCCTTACCGCTTCTTTATTCAAAAGAAAAGGTTTTATGTCCTTAGCACACTGTGGACAATGCATATTGTGTTAACAATTCTAAATTTAATTTAACAAAACAGTTACCTACAGATGCATTCTGTATAATAACTTTATTTTAGGAATTAGCATCTAACGGTAAACAAAGGTGTCTATTCCTACCACAGGAGCCTGCCAAATGACAGGAACCTAGTGGTCTATATAGTCAAAGTCTATAGCTACATTTATAACAAAGAAATAAAAATCACGAGTTTATTTTCAAAGGAATTTATTTATAGTTAAATAAATTCCTGCTAACACAGATTATTTTGTTCTTATTCATAAACAGCTCCTTTACCATCACTCTATTCAAATTCTATGCCTCAGAAAATCTATCTTGGTGAAAAGTGCCTAGTGCTGTCATGATTAGCTGTAAAAATAATAAAAACAATACGTGTATAAATCAGCAGCCAGGAATTATCTTAGGGAAAGGCTTACAGAAGGGACCAGAGTGAGGTTGAATACAAGAACTTGAAGACACGCACTGAAGTACTTTCTCTCCAGAATACACAGAAATATGTATTGAAATTGCTAGGTGAAAGTGTCTGAATGAGTCTTAAATTTGAATGAAAGTTCTTATTTTAAAAATAAACAGAAATTAAATTAAATTAAATTAAATTAAAGCGTTTTTCTGCAGGGCACTATTGTCATGCATATTGTACAGGTTTCATTCAATGTATTACTAGTGCTGAGTAATACATTTTAGAATGTATTCTAAACTTTTATTTAGAATAAAGAAATTATTTATTTATTAAGAATTTATTTATTTGACTTCTCACTGTACAGCCTCACAGAATTTCACAGGTCTATCTGTTCTGAGCGTAGAGAGCCCTTCTGCATCACTGAGTTCTGTAGACTGGGGACTTAGTTTTTAAATATTCGTCTACATTTACTCCTTGCTTTGTCATATTGCAAGAAATAAAAGTAAATGTAAATCAATGGGAAACGGTTTCTTCATATCTGATCAAAATCAGTGAAAGCCAGCGAACGGGATCATCTCTACCAATATCTTTTGTCTATAAAATAAATACAAAAATTCTAGGGACGACACATCAAATGAAGATGGCAGGAGTAACGTTCAAAACAGACGAAGGAAGAGGAGTCTCCATGCAGTTGGCTGAACTGTGGAACTCTTGCTGACACTATTGCAGATTGTAAATTTTTATGTGTGCTCAAGGAGAGACTTAGAATATCCACTCACAGAAGAGTAATCCAGTGAAGCTTCCTAATGTATGAAGACGTGATATTGGCTAAATGATCCCCTATAATCTCCTGACACAACTATTCTTACATTAATGCACTTTTAACCAACAGTTTTGGATAATACATAACCACAGTTGTAGGGTCCAATTTTTCAGATCAGTTTCCCTCCTTACGAATTCTACATAATGATGACTCATCTCCCTACCCAGAGCTTGTTTACACAATTGTGTATCAAAAAAATTCTTCACAGTTTTAAAAATCATTATTCTAAAATCTACCTCTGACAAACTCACCTGTGCTGGCCAAAGATCCAAAGCATCATCTCTTGCAGGCAAGTGAAGATTTGTCAAAAAGCCCTCAAGGCTCAGGAGGCATTACAGATTATGGTTCTGGTGGGCTGGAAGCCCCTTCAAGGATGCTAGGCTTCATGCTGATATGAAAGCAGATCTCAGTACTCTTGAACACTAGGGATTAATGTTAGTTGTTACATTCAAAGAGCTCCTAAAATCTCCCCAAAGCACCTCTACCAGTGCACTTACTGACTATCTGCAGCAGTACATTCATCTGGTACTAAACTTCTCCTCAGTATACTTTGTTGTTCATTAAAAATTGTTCAAAATGTTCTGTCTCATACTTTGTATCAACTGACTCCAGAGTGTAAATTCATCAGTGGGGAGGCAGAAGGGAACAAAAATAAACCCCCCTCAAACTAAAAGAGGAAAAAAAAAAAAGAAGACCATAATTATGCATCTCAGAGAAATTTTGCTCTTTGTGTGGCTTCCTAAAAAGAAATGGACTTTGAGGTTAAAAGCTTTAACTAAAAATATTTATCAAAAGTCAAGACCAAAAATATGAATGGACCATAACTCTTTTAAAATCAATGTGTCTGCTTTTAGGAGAGATGCCATTAATAGTTATTTTATTTTGGATAATAAATCCCAAAGAACTCATCAAATGTGACAAATTAAGCAAGAAAATAGCACAGACACAGAGAAAGGCAATGCTGGAAGAGCATTTGTTGCTGGAGAGAAACCAGTCCATTGTGCAGAGTCCATGAATGATATGTAATACCCATAGCAGTTATATTTACTCAGCTGGGTGTTGACATTTTAAATATTATGAGCATAAAAAGCTGCTTGAATTACACATTAAGATGTGATTAAACTCCCCATAATGTTTTCATTTTACCAAATTAGAGCAGTTCTAGAACTTGCTGGAACAAGAATTACTTCAAGATACTGGAAGATGGGGGTGTTTTGTTGGTGGTGGTTTTTGTTGGGTTTTTTGTTTGGTTTTTTTTGTGGGGGTTTTTGGGGTTGGTAGGGTTTTTTTGTTGGTTGGTTGGTTTGTGGTTTTTTGGTGAAATGGGGCTGAGGTGTGCCTTTTATGTTTATTTTTATCCTGAGTGACAGAAAAGGGTTGAATAACTCAGCAGGAAGAAACATGAAAATTCTGCCAGAGGTAAAAACACACTAGAAAATAAATCTCTTTTCCTGATGAGAAAGATTTTGTTACATTGTCCTGTTTTCACTTGTTTGAAAGGTATACCAAAAATATCTCTTTTGAAACAGAGAAGAGACATATCTTCTAATTCTATTAAAGGTGTTGTCTGAACTACCTTTGAATGCTTCACACAATGCAGTCTAAGAGCTCCACAGAAATCTCTCATTGCAGCAGTCCTCATGCATTACCTCATTTCAGACCAAGTACTACTGAAAGGAGTTGTTGTATAAAACCAAACACAAACCCCAGCAGAGGAAGTAAATCATGTATTAGGAGTCACCTCCAGATTTCCAAAGGTAAATCACCAAATTTCATTAAAAGCAAGAGTGAATATCCTAAAAGCCAGAGCATGTACATTCATGTTTACCCCTCCCATAAACTACATTCCTAGTTTAAATTTATTAGATTAAGAAGACTTTTTTTTTCAGAATGAAGACACGATATCACACTGTATTTCTAGTTTCAAGATACTTTCTCCCCTAAGACTTGATTGTGTCAGAAGAGCCACACAGAGTTGTATAAAAGCAAACATATTTGGTCAATACATTTTTCTCCACAACATTTAAAGTCTGAATGTGCAGACTTTGCTGGAAAACCAAGTATTCAAATAGGCAAAAAAAGTCTGATGCTGTCTTAATATCACTTATTTTCCTCTTCCGCCTGTCTTAATATCACTTATTTTCCTCCTCTTTCCTCCCCTTCCAGTAGCGTCTCAATCACTTGAAAATAAAGTCCAAAGTGGAAAGAATCTAAGCCAGGGAGCTGACAGGAAAGACAGCCTAACACAGAAGTCAGGATCAAGTCACAGATACTCATTTTCTGAATGAGTGAATGTAACTTCAGTCAGGAACCTAGATTCTTTACCTATTCAGCAGAGAAAGGGGCACACTCCCATTCTTAGATATTGTGAATTACCCTGGAGATCTTCTAATCAGAGCAAAGCACAAGCTCCCAATCTGTGATCTGAGCAGAGTACATCCAGTATGACAGACAATGACCCTCTTCATATCCCAAAAGTAACACTATCCCAAGAAACTATCTTTGATACCTGAAAGTTCATCTTTATCTGGAAGCCACAAAAAAAATGCTGTCATTTAGACAATTTACCTCAACAGAAATTGTAACTAGCTTGTCAGGTTGACAAATGAAACTATATTAAGCCTGTCAACTACATATTCTGTAAACAGGGAAGGCCTAACTGTCCATCCACCAACAGAATCACAAAACATAAAAAGCTCCTTACTTTTATCTTGTTGTTAAAAATTCTACTAATCTTGCACTGTCACCAAATTAAGCCTTCTGCTACCACTACGACCATATAATTCTTCTCACAAAATAATCAAAACCATTTGTTCCAGCTCACCTAGTTGGAAGTCTGCTTTGAAATTTCACTTCCCTGATGTCTTATGCCTGAATATCTAAACTTCTTTATGACCCCTCCATCCTTTTTAATTTTTGGTACTGATATTTCGTTCAGTTTAAGCAAGATCTTAATCCTTCCTGGCTCCCAGACTTCATCCATTTCTATCACTGCTAATATCTTCACTAAGGATTCAGCAGCATGACATCATATTAGTAGTCCAAATAATATTTTTCCCAATATGGATAAACCTCTCACAAATTCAAGTAATGGGAAATGTATAATATATTCCAGTTGGATGGTTTTCCATTATACAATACAATAGTGTTCATTTCAGTAGTAGAAGGAGCTTGCCTTATGTGTGCTAGAATCCCATTTTTCTTTTTCAGAGCAACCTCATGCTGTTAGCACTTAGTCAGACTGTACCCTGCTAAGAGACTGAGGTCTGTCTTGTCTTCTGTACTTTGAAGTTGATAAGCCTTCAACTTATAGCAGAAATATTTGTAATTAAGTCCCCTATGTGTGTGACTTTTCTTTCAAGTTATTAAATTTTTTCATATTTTGGCTAGTCTGCAAAGCCAGTAACATCTTCACAGGAGATAATCACAGACTTCCATTTATAGATGATGCCTCATGACTTGAAATATATCAAGTTGACCAAACCACAAAGGAAATCTTCGTGTAACCTCCTACTAACATTGTAGATATCACTTCAATAAAACCTGCTGCCTGTCCTTTAGATAATTCTTTGTCCAACCTTCAGTTCTTAAACAGATCATTGTCCTCTCCACAGTAACTTATCAGCACATTTGGGATGTCATATCAGATGATTCAGTAAAGTCTGAATAAATTAATGTTGTTGCATTTTCTTATCTAGAAAATGAATTAAAATTATATTAAAATCCTATTGCAAAGCAGTGATGCATTTTAAAGTTATCTTCTTTTAAATCTCATGTTTCTTTTTTCATACTTTAAAACTTTTGGTGAATTTTTGGACACCATAGCACCCCCACCCTAAATGACAGCAAGCAAGTAATAACCTTTATAAAGCCGTAATTCATAAGTGACAAAATTTCAGGCACAGGAAGCAAAATGATCGTTTTTAAAAAATAAAAAAAAAAAATACCTATTGGGAAGAACTATTTCCCAAACATGACAAGAAAGAAGAACATGATAAAAAATTAGGGGTATGATTCTGCATTTTTATACACTTCAAAATGTCTTAAATTATTCTCTAGAGATTTTATTCTAAATGGATATTTTCTTTCAAAATTTGAAATAGTTTTATGGGGCTTTTTTCTACTTAACAATGTTCTTCGTGATTTAACATTTTCTGATTAAGCCGAAATAAAGTTTTCTTGCGAGAAAATCATTTTAAAAGAGAACGTTTTTCTGATTCAGACATTTTATGACCTATTAAAAAAAAATTAGATCCAAATTACTTTGAAAAGGTGTATGTACTCCTTTTCACTGCTTTTCATATGGGCTCCAGTACACCATAGCACTCTTTGCATGCTACTATTACATAGTTCTGTATTTCAGCAGGTTTGAATACAAGATTAACTTGAAAATTCCTAGGCTTAGCTCATTGCTAGGAATTTGTAGTACTAGCTCCTTAGGAATTTTACCCCAAGTTGGTAATGGATACACTCCACACAAACTCCATTTAGGTATTGTTTTGTAGGAAGTTTCATGTTAACTGTATGTTTTGACAATAGTACATCTCTAGAACAGTCAATTTCTACTCTGATATTAATAAACTGTGTTTGAACTACAATTTGCTTTCAGGTTACAATACAAATTTACCAACAATATGTATAATAAATATATCAAACATATGCAGTTTCGATTTTTGTCACTCACAGGTGTCCCAAATCCTTTGTAAGCTCTTGGTTGTGTTTTAGAGAAGGCAGTCCAAGCAAACAGATTATATTACCCTAAAAATTTCAAGTGGTCAGGTTTTAAAGCCAGTCTTAGATTTCAGGTGGACAAAAAGGCCACAGCTCTCTGACAGCTGTGAGGGAGGTAATTAATTAAATACCACTGGCCAGTCTGAGTTAGAGATTAATACTGAGTTAGGGATTAATACACTATTGTAATTGCAGAATGGCCACTTCTCCAAAGTGATCTTTCAATTGAAAGGTATTTCAGTGGACTTTGAAATCCAAAATGTGATCACATTAATAGATTTCCTAGGGAAGACTTCATTAGACCTATACAGAGTCACATTCATGAGGTGAAAGAGTAAGACTCAAAAGTTAACTAACGCATATTTGTATTAAATTATGATGTTTCATAATAGTATTTGTTTAATAAAATTAGTACAACAAAAGTATATAATTGATGGCAACACATGTAGTGCATGCAGCAGGTTTAAATCCATGCTGTATGATGGGTGATTTAACATCAGTGAATAAGTTTTCAGAATCAAACTACAAATTAGACTACTCTCTTTAGTAACATTTTTCAAACTGCATGAGGTTCAAGAGTTACAGACTGTCCATTTCTTACACAAGCAATAACATCCTCATGCCTTTCCCAGCAATGAAAAGAGATTGATAGTTCCATCTACTCAGTGTAGCATAGGGTACATAAAAATCTAACTGTTGCTGCAGTTTCTCAGACTGCCGTAAGTGTACCACTCTACTGCTGAATAGTGTTTTCTGTCTTTTCCAAACTTCACATTAACGAAATAATGAAACAAAGGAAAACAAAACACAGCTAAATGTCAATAGCTTTCATCTACATGACAGTTGAAATGCCCTCCTGTGTCAACATAAGGCCTTGATTATTTTCAGACTGCATTACCTGTCACCTTTAATAACAGTTAGTCAAGCAGGAAGAGCTGCAACATGTGCTGAATTTGGCACTGGCATATCAGCAACTTATCCCAAAGTCTGAGCAAGTCTAGGACGCAAGGGAGGCCTGCTCCAAAACCAAATTTCCGAATTGCTTCCAAAATAGATTCCTTTCTGCAAATATTAAAAATTTAAAAGTGGAAAACTTGCCCTGAAAAGGACAGAATTGGAACCATACTGTTGCCACTACCATCCTAGAGTCTAATTCTGTGTAAAAAATTAAAAATAAAATGAGACCTGAGTTATGGGATTATAACCACCCATTTTGCATGTTTTTTAATTCAATAACCCTTAGTTTTCAAATAGCAAAGAGATTTTAATCCAAGTATCTTCAACAAAACTTCCATATGGCATTTCCTTAAAAAAAAAAAAAAAAAAAAAAAGATTTATTTATTTAATTTGTTTTCCCCTGGAATAACTAGCACAAAACTATGATGCCAAAAGATAAAAATCATCATCTAAACTGTGGAATCACTTTAAATCCTAGACATTCCACTCACTGCTTTCTATTCCTTTTTTATGCCACCAATCTCACCGGTCTTACACAGATCTTTGATTACAGAGGTATTATATTTTAAAAATATAAGCTTCTATGGCTGATATATTGAGAATGCAACAGCATGGAAAAAAAGATTCTGACTGTAGGCATATGTACAGAGGTTTTTGCAGTTGAGCACCAATAAAATCCACACTCCTTGTGTCTATTTATAAAATTTTCTGCAGCTTTTAAAACACAGATTTACTGCTTGAGCTCTGAGTCTCCTGGAGCACTGCATGATCACAGAGAAGCACACTTTTGGCACTACACACAGTGCTGTACAGACATAAAAAGTGGCTGTAACTCAACATGTGGGCAGGAACACTTCCTAAGCATGCTGTGTTCACCTGAGAATCTGGCAATTAACAGCTAACATGCAATTTCTCACAGACAATAATATATAATATACAAATATCAACCATTTTACACTCATTGTAGGCATTTCATACAATAACATCACAAATTTATTTTTTCTAGAAATTCATTATTAAAAAAAAAATATAAAAAACCCCATGTACTGTGGAGAGAGGAGGAGGAGGTTGATGGTTTACCATTTGGATAGGTGTGAGAGATAAAAATGTACAAAATCTGGACACAAATTTGTAGTGCCATATTGCAGAGCTCAAGATAGATAAATTGCTTATCTCTGTCCGTACAAGCACTCCATACACTGACAAAATTTTCACCTACCACAAAACTGGCACTATGCAAACTCAATCCCATAGCTAAAAATATTGTCCTTTTACAGAATTTAAGACTTCTCTAGCAAGAGTATGCAAAAATTCCAGAAATTAAACTCTTAGAAAATCTTACGTATCTATTTATGTACAGTTAAAATATTGAGGCACAGTTTTCTAAAAAAATTCCACAGCAAGAGGAATCATTCCACATTTTTCCTCCAGCAGAGGAATGTCAACAAACAGTCTCAACTCCAAAAGTCCTGAGCTTTAAAAGGATTTTTTATTGTTTAGATTTTTCTTTTCATATATTTAGATCATTTATTTCATATTCATGTTCCAATAAGAAATCCCAACTTTCAAAACATTTTCCCCCACTCTTCTGTTTATCAAATGCCATACTAAGCCATGTATCTTATTTTTCTGGCTTCACTGAAGACACAGCTTCCTAGATTCTGTTTTGTATTTTGAAAAACTTGCATTTTTTAGTGCTTCATGAATAGAGAGAAATGGTTAAAAATAGTTTCTTGTTTGAGTCTTTCCCTACTCGTGTTTACTAACCCAGCCAATAAATTAAAGTTTTCCTACACTATCATCCTGTTGGGCAGCCTTGTAACCTCTCACCACCAGCTTAACAGGCACCTTCTGCTACACATCTGCTCCTGCTACTGTGGGGTCCATAATTTCAGTTTCTTACACTTTTAAGCATGCTTACAATGTTTTTTGTGAGTTCCCTTGGAAATGTTATAAATGAACTTTAGCACCAATAAAATGGATCAATATGTCAGAAGTAGATTTTGGTTTTAATAATGCTGGACGTTTATGATAGACTCCTGTAAGGGAAGAACACCAAAACATCATTTTGGTGAGATTTGTGTAAGCAAATCTTTATTAGCTATTACTCTAATATTACTATTAAAATTACTATTTTCACCTGACTTGTAACCGACAACTTTTCAACTTCACCCCAACTAAGGCAAACTGCACAATTCCTTCCCTTGATAATTTCCTCTCTGAAATCTGCAGTCGCTGGCTGAGAAGACAGTTTTAGTTATGTCTCTACTCTCACACAACAATTTTAAAATTTAACTTTCACCAAAATTATCCCTTTCTTATTGCCTCATATATGAGACTGGTAGGGGAAAAGATAAGATTGTGTGGACAGCACTTAGACATGGTTGTCTGTTCTTTTTCTTTCCTTTAGTAGCTGCATGTTGTCCACCATTTAGACTTCTTTGACTGAGACTGCTCTTGAGTGAAAGCCAGCACGCAGGAACTCATTTTAGGTAAAGCACAATGATTAAAAAAGCTAAACCACCAAAGCTAAGTGTGAAAGGGAGACTATCCTTGTGTCATCAAGTATATCTCCGCTCTATAAAAGTAAGTTAGATATTCAATTGCGCATCTGTTTACCACAAACCAGACAGCAACTATTAGAAAAATGGTATTTTTTATCTTTTAGAAAGAAGATTCTGGTTCTAAAACTTCGTTAATTCCAGCAAAGACACCTGTGAAAAGCTGCATATGTGTTTTCAAGGCCATATAAAGTGTACCTCTGTCACAAATTACTCCTTTTGTCTTCTATAAAATGCCAACTAAGGCACCTTAACAGAGCCATGGCAAAAGTAATAAATTGATTTTAAACATATTTTAAATTGCACTCTGCCAAACTCTGAGGATGCTTTTGCAAAGCTTCAAGGAATATTGTTAAGCCAATAGATGCTTTACTTGAGGGAATAGTTTTGTTCAAGGGGAAAGAATATCATTCAGTTCTGTGACAATGGTGCTTTGATCTTCTCAACTATATGATACTTACTTTACTGCACTATTATTCTTTTTTTTTTTTCTTTAGTGATACTGTGATGGATTAATTCTACCATATTTATTCTTTCACTTTATGCCCCACAGCTACTTTGCAATGTTTTGATAGACAGAATAATACTCTTTTCCAAACTTACTACTCTTTGGCTACTCTGATTCAACCCTAGAAAAATACAGTGAAGTTGTGGTTTTTTATTTTCGTTACTTTGCATTTACCATTTAGAGGGATTATTTATGCAGAAACACAACCAGAAGAGAGGTTAAAGTTAAAATGTAATCACAAAGAGAAACTCAATGAATAGAAGGAATTGTTATGTATGGAAGAAGAGAAAAAGAACATATGGTTAACTAAAGAAAAAATGAACAGAGACCTAGTACTTGTGAACACTGTGGGGAAGAAGTGGAAGGCGTGATTAAGGAATAAACATCCAATATATTTATTTCCTAATTTGCATCCCATTTTATCTTGATTATTCTGATGATTGATTAAGTCTGTCGGATGGCAACTCAACAAATTATGGTATTGTGGTCACCATCAACTAATTAATTACTATTTTAATTCTTAATTAATTATTAATTTAATTCTAATTAGATTTTTTAGAGGAAAAAAACCATCAATTTTTCTTTTCCATTTCTATATGCAGACAGTTTTCTGCAAATATAAAGTCCGATAGTTGAAGAAAGCAGGTGAAGGCTTGAGGCATACCCAGCCACAACTGAACACCGAGCTTACAACTGAAACAATAAAAACAGGGCTTTCCCAAGGAATTATGCAAGCCACACTTCATTCACTGTGCAGCTCACTTGAGATTGATTGTCTTGCTATGACAATATATAAGATTTAGAGATTCCAGTCTCTACCTCTGCTGCTGCTAACTCATACAAGAGCATAGTGTTGTGGATTATTTAATGTAAAAACACCCAGGAATTAAAGAAATAATAGGGTACAGTGTTGTTAGGAAATCAGAAAAAAGGCAGGAAGTTCCTATCTCCAAAATATCTTTTGCAAAGACTGTAGGCAGCTATTAAGAATTCCATTTGATTAGCTATTGGAAAGCAATGTTGCAAGACAACAGTGTTTAACTAAACTTGGTATACAAAGTAATTGAAATAAATTACAGAATTTTAATTGTTTTAATTTCTGTTCATCCACAGAGGAATCTCAAAGTGCTGACTTGTAGATGAGTAGATCACATCTGTTGTCTGTTATTTTAACTTCTTTAATTAAATCTTTGTACCAAAGTGCAGATGAAGAGGAAGACACAATCGTGAAAATAGCAGATGCTTGTAAAATAGCAATAGTTCTGATCAGACTTCTGATGCATTCCTGATTAAGAAAAAGTAAATGGTTAACTGTAACTGCATCACTGCACAAGGTACTGTGCAACCAGAGAAACCAGAGGACACTTTGGAAAATATGAAGCTGAGGTATTTATGGCAGCTGCTGTAACCAGGCTCTAAAGTTGTTCAGGTGTTCCAATTATTTTTTATCCAGTACTATTATGCATCAATCTAGATAGTAACATAGTAATTTTTATTTGATCAAGATAAAATGCAAAAAAAATATTAAAGACTGCTATTTTTATATAATTTATGAACTGAGATTTTTCAGTCTGAAGTGAGCCCAAAAAGCACAGGATGGAAAAGAGCTCTAAGAGTAGTTAAATGGATAAGTGACAGGTGTCTTTGTTGCCTCTCCTTTGTATCAGTTCAGTTTTGCTAAGTAGGATGCATTTGAAGATGTAAGAAAGAAAAAAATGCTAGACAACATAGAGAGAGATGCCAGAAGCAACTTGAATAAAGGTCCAGGTACAGCCATGACATCACACTGGTTTTGTGATGGTCACTCACACACCTTCTCTCCCAGGTTTTATTAGAAAAGCACACATTCTCTACAAAACATTATTTTTCGGTTCTTTATCTCATCTCATTTTCCAAAGTAGTTTCTCTATTTTCTTTCCTAAAACAACCCCTTCCAGTAACAGAGGAGCTGCTGTTTAAAGAGAGGAACACAGAAATCCTAATTTGCTCTCTCAAGAAAGGATCATTAAGCAAGAATATTTGCACTCAGATGATTTTTTATTTTGAAATGAGTGTAGCAAAATCCTTGAGACTTGAGCTTTTACTGTCTAGATTGTGACACTGAGCTGGTTTCTAATGAAGAGAATAGTAAGGAAAATTGTTTCTAGAGGAAGCTTTAAAGGCATCAAGAAAAATTCTAGCATTTTATTTCCTGAAGCAAAGACATCAAAGACAAGGCCAGAAGTAGATGCTTGTAGATATACAACAATTTAATCTAAGTTTTTCCTCACTGTCTATCTAAATTTCCCTTGCTACCCTTATTCATTTGGTCTTAATTTATCATTCAGAGACTATTGTTACTAAGCAAAATCTAGGTCTTGACATGTGCCATGTAATGCAGATATTGATCCCTGGTAGGAAATCAATGATATGCAATGTTCCGCTTCAGAAAGAGATGAAAGTTTGCTGTTAATTGCCACTATTTATGAAGAACATGCAGAGACAAGAATGTAGATAAGAATGTGATAGCCTTTAAATTTCAAATTTCATAGGTAGAGAACTCTAGTTCATTTACCTAATGGAGGAGTTTGGCATTATAGCCTTTAAGTATTTTCAAAAGTTCACTTATGTTTTGAAATCAAATTTCTCAAGGCATGGTAATTTAAAATGGGTAAGAAACATAGCATATATACTAAAAAATGTCTCCTGTCTCACTCAAAATTTGATGTCTTTTCTAATCCCTTAGCCAAGAATATAATGTGTGTTAGTTCATTTTTTAAAATCGTGTTGCGATCAGTTGTAGTTTGTACTTGTTTAAGAACATGCAAATTACCTAAGTATTACTTTGATACTGCTGCACTGGCTTTTTCAGGTGAGCCCTAATTTTTTTTCAAATCTGTTTTTATTATTCTATTTTACAGCAAAATATCCAGATTAGGTGTTGTAATACCCTAATCTGTAATACCTTAATCTGCTCTCTGGTAAGAGAGCTAGTAGAAATTGGCTTAGTTTGCACATTGCAATGGACTAATTATTTTGGACATTGCAGCATTGCTTTCATTACCTTTCCAGATCTTAAACAAAAAAGAAAAATGAGTGGTGTAACATCCTATCAGAAACCCAGAAAATGTTCCAAAACAGCAGATAGGACCATTAAAGCACGTGTGAAAAGCATAGGTGAAAGCTAACAGCTAGGAACCTAAAATAACAGTTAAGCTTGAAAGTTATACCAAAGAATGCCTAGTATTCAGGAGGGCCACAAATCATGGTGAAAACCCATCAAATTTGAAGGCTTCCATAGTTTTATATTCTGACAAAAAAGGTGACGTTATTGGTAAGTAAGACCTAGGCAGGTTATCCTGAATTTAAAAAAAAGGCAGGGGGGAAAGAAAATGAGAATAGAAGCACGGCAGTAAAAAAAAAGCAGATAGATCTGAAAATCAAAACCAAATAATTTTTTAGAACATAGGAACTGAGATATGAATGTTAGCCTTAGAGCAAGTTTGTGCCTCCTTTATTTTTCCAGCTTAGGACTGACAGGGCAGAGGCAATAATTCACAGTCTTTTGGAGGTTTCAAAATAAAAAGCTATATTTGTTAGGACTTACTGAAAGTGTGGGATAATACTAACTGGTTCTATGAAGACACAAAGGGAGGAACTGGAAAGTTTCTGGTTATTCTGCATATTTAAATGTGAAAATTACAAAGAGCAGAAGTGGAATATAGAAAGACAAGCAGCACAATTTTTTTTCCTTTGACCTCTCTTTGTAAAGAGACATGAAACAAACACCTCATAGGTCTCATTTGGTCTTTTGGGAATATTATTTAAGATCTATCCCCAAATACGCATCTGTAACTGACCCAAAAATTTCATCACAGCTCTTGGAAACAGGCTTTTCTCCACTTTGAAAACCAAAACATTTACGTGAATCCAGTCCCAGTTCTGAAGGAAGCACTTTATGGGGACTTTTGCTTCTCAGACTTGGCTAGAGATAATGCTGCTTGTCTCTTTCTGTGAGACAAGTTCGAGAACTGGGTTCTCGAACTGTATTGCATCATAGAATCATAGGATTCAATGAAAAGCAGAAATTCCCCAAAGCTTCAATGTATTCTTTCTTTGTTTTTAGCTGGGTTTTGGTTCAAACCATAACAAAGTTTAAAAAAGGAGAGAGAAAGAAAAGAAATAGACAAAACAGATTTTCCCAGATTCTGCAGTTCTGAAAGAAATTGGTGAGAATCTGAAGATTTAACCAGTTCTTTCATGGATATTATTGGGTTTTCCAGCCTCAAGCCACCAAGCATCTGCTCAGTGGCTACGGATTAAGCAGCTTCACTATTCCTGGGCAGTGTTCCACCTGAGGTCCCGTGTGAGGTAACCAAACTCAAGTTACTCTGAATGCAGTGCACTCAGTGAGAGAAGCCTAATATTGCATAGAAAAGCACGTTTGATATTAGCTCTTTCCAGAACTATATTTGAATTTTTTTTTTAATGGAACTATGTATTCATTTAAGGAAAGCTGATCGTGTTCTTTCTTCATTAAGATCTTCCTAATGGACATAGATAGCATATGCTTTCTGCATTTCCAGGCTGTATATTTATATGTGCAGACATGTATGAATGCGCAGGCAAAAGAAAAGATATACTGCATGTGTCACAAGGGAAAAAGTGTGTAACATTAAGAAAAAAAATTCCCATTTTGTACATACAGTCATCGCAGTTTCTGAAGCCATTGCTAAAGAAACAAAATAGAAACTGCAAAACTCCAATAGCGAGACGACCATTTAGGAGTTTAAGGGCAGTGTTTATTCTGGAATTTACTGATCTTGTCAACGTACTCAAGCTTTAATACTACTCAGCTGTTCATTGTTTTTAATTCTTCATGTCTCCTGTTACTGTCAGTGGCCAAAGAACAGCTATCCTTGCCAGGGAATTAGCTACATTTTTTCCATAGCAACTTGCATGAAACCATTTCCATTTTCAACAGAGATATCTAGCAGATTGTTCTGCAATTGCTACAATACTTGTTCCTCTAAAAACATCCTCCATATAGCTGCTACATGCCACTCTATCATACTTCCAAAGTCTTAACATTTGTATATTTCTATTAAAAAATATTTAATATTTATATTGCAAGTATGTCAAGAACCTTGTCATGCTGGAGAACCAGTTGCTCCATCCATTGCACCCTGACAGGTGCAGAGATATTGACCATAATTACCTGCAATTTAAAATGACAAGTGAAAGACAAGTAGGAATTGAATTTACATTAAAGAAGGAATTACACAATGTGACATTTCCCTCCACATATAGTGTGCATCGGTTACATGCTCATTGTCGTTACGTATCCCTCACTCTGTCAGCATCAGTCAGCCTTCTCCTAGGCACCATTTCAAAATGTGGTCTGAAAGAGGGAATCAAAATGTGCAGTGTTTGCAAACTGAAGAGCCAGAAAGACCATCTTCATATTTAAAGAGAGAGCAGCGTCTAGGAACTCAGTCATGGATTAGAAATACACTGTAATAAGTAAGTGGGAAGCAAAAGTAGGGAGACCACTAAAAGTTTAATATTACTCTGCGTTAATTACATTATCCACCACCTTCATGCCTTTCTTTATTCCTCCCTGACCACTAGCTGCCTTCAGCGTGAAGTGCAATGTGTAAAGTCCTGACCTGCTTTGTCTTTATTCTGCATTCACTTTACTCCAGGACTCAGTTATCTATCCATGATTTCCTTTTCTAACCTTTTCACATCTATTTAATTTAAGTTTACACTCTTTAAGTGAAGCATATTTTCTTATAGTCATTGTGTGAGATCTTCAGGGTCTTTTAATTTTATTTTCACCAGTGTAGTAAACTATTTCAAACGTGGGAGTAGTTTCCATCAAGCAGCAAAAGTAAGAGGGCTGGATCTGGTTTCAGATTTGGGGTAATTACTCTGAGTAAAACACAGAAGTAGGTGTGGTTCCGATACAAATAGTTGACACCTCCCAGTCCTTCCCATGAAAGAGGGCTGGAAAAACACACTGTGCCTCTTCAAGACAGCCTGAAATCCAGCACTGGGTGGTAAAATTGAGAAGCATAAATGTAATCTGTATTGCTAGGAAGATATAGCTTCCAAGCAGACAATTATTCTTGCAGATAAGAAGAACACGGACAAGGGATGCCAACGCCAGAAATGTGCAAGAACTCCAAAAAGTAGAGAGTCAGATATAATTCAAGCATTTGCTAGTGTAGCTGAGCTACAAATCTCTCTGTCAGATCCAAATGATCAAGACAATTCTTAGTGTTGATATAATTTGGACTAAATAAATGTTATTTCCCCACAGATTATTTTTTAAATCTGCATAATAGTGGACGACACTTGAGTTCAAAATTTGGATTTTTGCGTGTATTAGCACATGGGTGGGAGTATTTTCATGTTCCAAAATGGTGCAGCTATGTCTCAAAATTCTAAGTACTGCGCAAGACTTGCACAAGGAAGTAAGACTTGCTTCACAAAGGCTGGAACTTAATTGATAAGATAGGCAGGAGATGAAGTAGGAGACGAGTCAAGAGAAGAAAAGAGAGGTTTATGACAACAGCATGTGTATTAATATCAGAAATATCAGAGACAGAAGGAAGAAAAGCATGGGGAACAGATTTTGAGGTCTGATCGGAATAGGGTGGCTGGAAACATTAGTCAGAATACCCATGAAAGACTGGAGAGGGTGGAAGACTGAAATGAAGAAATTCAGAATGAGTGGGAGGAAAGGAACACTTGCAATTACTTTGTCAGGAATAAACTAGTGTATTCCTGCTATAGAACCTTTCCTCTCTTTCCAAAAGACAATCGCACAACTAAAAGGGGATTATCAAATGTACACATGTGAATACAGTATATTAGGATGAAACAATTAATTTAATAGGATCCAAATCCAGCTACTGTTTCTCAGACTGGACTCTCACGATAGACATTAATTAGTAGGCCCTGTAGAAGGAATGTTAGAAAAAACACAGGAAAGGTGAAAGTTGCTCCAGGCATTACTTACTCCCTCTTCAGTCATTCTCTGTGCATCAGCTGCTGCTTTTCATAGGGAAACATGCTGCCTAAAATGTCCATTCTGCCACTCAACCACAGTAACTGACATTAAGTGAAAAATAACACCACTGTATGAATTTCAGTTTGCCCTTTAGCAATGTCTCACCTTTGCCTTTTCTATCCCTTGTTTCCTTTGCAAAGGCTGTATTACAGATGGAGAGCTGGAAGAAGGCAAACAATATGTAATTTAATTGCTTCCCACTAATTAAGAAGGGTTAGTCTAAGCAATCTCCCTTTAAGTATCCTTCTATCAGATAACAAATGGACCTAACCATTGGTGATGAGAGAAAAATCAATTTATTTGTAAGTAATGCAAATTTATTATGAAAAATGCTTCTGGAACACTGCAAGCTTCTCCCATGTCTGTTGACAAATTGGTTACTTAAAACTATTGACCTAAAGCAGAATTTCTGTCTGACAGAACTGTGCTGTGCCTGAAGAGGGCCTGGAATTGAATTTATTTGCAATTCCTTCACATTCTCATACTGGAGAACTACATCACTCTACTTTTGGTGCAGAGTGTCTTACCCTGTTGCTGAATAGCTCTTCTAGCTGGTGAGGGGAGGAGTGTAATGCATTTGTCTGGGGTAGAAAGGATGACATTGCCTCTCCCTGACCACTTGGTTGGAGGAGGAATGGCAGACAAAGAGCCCCTGGCTCTTTTCTTCTCTGTGACTCATAATCTGAGGAGAAATGAGCATAGGAATAAAGGAAGTCTTCAACTTCTCTTCACTCCCCCACATCATAAACAAAAGTTATGACAATCTAGCCCTAAGAACTTTGGATGAAAACATCTCTGTGAGTCAGCTGTTTGCAAACAGCTCTCTGCCCTCCTTTGCACGTCGTCTCTATGGGTGGTCTGTGTCTGCTTTGCATTCGCATGATTTGCCACCACCACCACCTCCCCCTGCTCACAACTTCTGCATGCGGCTAAGCTCTCAGAATCCTTCCTGCAGTCTCTCTTTGGAGAGCATTCCATTTTGAGGTCCACCATTTTTTGACCCTGGTAGTCAAAACTTTACTTTTAAAGTTTTGATTATAAAATGTCAGCCATTTTGTCTCCTATTAGTGATCTGTAGTTCATCCAGAAGTTACTGTTGTTGGAAATATACTTTTTATATATAATATATTTATGAATTCAAAAGTCTCGCACTTCTAGGCTTTCACAGACATTTGTAAGTTAAAAGGCGGACGAAATACTGTTAAAACTCTAATTTTGTTTTCTTCTCCCTCCTCCTTTTCTTTTGTTGTTATTAAAGCTGTTGAAATGCCACAGTTTAAGCAGACCCAGTTGCTAAATATATCCTCTTTCTCGTTTCATTTTCTTGCAATGTATCTACTTTCTGATTTCACAAGAATTGACTCACTTCTGACACAATGTTCCGAGATGAAATCCCACACAGTGTGACATTCAGACTTCATTCTTGATACTAGCACTCTCATCACCTGAAAGTAGAATCTTACTTCCTTTAGCTGACCAAATATGCTCCAGTGTACTCCCACAGAAATCTAGTTGTTACAATACGCTGTTGAAATGTTATTTACTACTGATGGTGTACTTATTGTCAGTAAAGCTCTGCTAGTTTCATTGAAGATAGGCTGCAAGTCTGATTTTTAAAATACCAATAAAGGTATTTCATCATGCTTTTTGATAAAGAACAAATTATATTCACATTTGTAAAGCTGTAGAAATAGTGTGTGGAAATACTTTGTCTTGCTTATCCAGTTATGAAAATGATATTTCTAAATAATCTAAAGCCTTTCTAAAACACTAAAGAAAAATCAATTTCATTCTTTTATTATAAATAATATTTTAAGACAGGTCTCATTCCATGGCTGATGAGTACTAACTAAAACCCTGTTCTTTACTAGATGTAACTTTGTGGTGGGAAGGGGGCGGAAACGGAGGAGGAAAACAAATTACGGGGAGGGAGGGAGGGAGGGAGGGAAGGAGACAGGGAGAGAACAATATTTAGCTGTCTTTTCAGAAGTACCAGATGGTAAGTCATGGAATTATAAGCATTAGACCACCTAGAATATTCTAAAAAATTGAAAATGCCAGAAAAAGAGAAAAAAAAAAAAAATGAAAGGAAGAAATTATTTAAAAGGAAAATTTGTAAAAGAAACAAAGAGGTACCTAGGGCTACCTAAGGAAAGGTACTGGATAAATAGTATACATAGACTGAAAGGACATGAATGCTGACATCCTCACTGAATGCTGTGAGCAAGACTGAAAGAAGGAAATTACTACTCTATAAACCCTTTTCACAAATAGTTAAATGCAACTCCATAGGCTACCAACAGAAAAATGAATAACAACACTGTGCTAACCATCCGGGGAGACAGTGAAGGACTAGCATGATCAAATATATTTTTCTGTCTGAGGACAGTTCAAGCAATGGAATAAAAAAAATCTATTAGAAGAAGTACAGCTAATAAATATTAACATCATATTTTTAATCACAAAATCACTTGCAAATTATTTTAACAGTATTAGACGTATTGTATTGTCAGAAAAAAAATGGAAATGTTTATGTATTTTCTACCAGCAGTTCCTATTATGCTACACTGTTAAAGCTTAGTTAAGCTTCAGTTAGTTCATGATGCACACTGAGTTCTATATTTGGTGAAAATACCCAAATGTTGACATATATCTGTAGGTTCATCTTCTATATTAAGTAAATTATGTTCACCAACATCTGAAGCCACTGAACCAAGACTTTGACTTCCATGCCCCCCAAAAGCATAAAAACTTTCTTGGTTTTTGTAAAACCTTTATGTGACAACATGCCATAAAATAAAAACAAAAGTCATATTCTATCTTTCTTTTTAAGATTATTCAGTTCAACTGATGAGGTTTTTACTTATTCACCAGCTGGTCTTTTGATGAAATGACTGGTCTGGCAGACCAGGGATGACTTTGACAATGAAAATTCAAATTGACAGGCATCTAGAATGATGGAAGATTTGGTATGTGATATGAAATCTTTGGCTGTGCTCAACAAGTCTAATGAGACTTCCCCAAAGTCACTTTTGTTCAAATAGTTTCACTATTCCCCTACAAGCATTAGTCAAAGAATTATTTAAATAGCATGGTGTAAAATAGTTTCTCAGGGATTATATATTTTGCAATTTCAAAACAACAAACAGTAGTAAATATTTTACGTACCTAGTTTAAAGAAAAATAGTTGCAGATAGTTATAATTAAGTTCACATAGCAAGATATGCTACGATTTAACACTAAAATAAGTTTATTTTTCTAGTTAAAAAAAATGCCATTCAGGGTCTGAAATGTCCGTACCTCTCTGTTTCAGTAGTGCTCTTGTATACAGAGAGGCTAATATACATAGAACAAAACACACGGCAAAGACCAGAAAATAAACAGAATTAAGCCTTATCCAAATCTGTGCATGTATCGTTAGCTTATTTTCTCACTGATGTCCTGGAACATTACACAGTCAACATTTCTTATCAAATCAGTGCAGTTCCTGACAGCAACTTCAGTACAGGGGCATAGATTTACAACTGAGTACATTGCAGATGTTATATAATCTTACATTTCAAATCCTCAAGAAAAAAGTAACTTTTAATAACTGCTTGTAAAATAAACTGTGAAAAATGAATGTGTCAATTAAAAAAAAAAAAAGTCGCTTAAAACCATACTACTATTCAATAATCTTATCTCTGTGTCCAAATCCCACACATATTTATTTAAGTTACAAATACAAGACTAGGGTACAAGTAACATTGATTTCATCATTCCCTCTCAGAAAGTGACATTTGAAAGACTAATACAGCACCAAAGTAGTGTGAAACAATACTGATATTGAAGTGTAAAAATACTGATATATAAGCAAGAAAAAGAAAACCATCTACTCACACTCTTGCTCTTCCCATGTATATTATAAGTATTCTTGTTCATGATGACTAGGACTAAATCAGGAGTGTTTTGGAAGTCAATGGCGAGGTTTTATCCCTGGATCATCCAAATGTCGGCTGCTATACTGAAAGGAAATGAATTTATATCATTAGCATGAAGGCCTTTCAAGTTGTACAGCATTCAGGCATAAGGCACCTCATCAATGTATAAAAGCTGCAAATATTCTAAGAGCAAATGTTCCACTAAATCATTCAACACATAGTCACCCTGAACCATAGAGAAAATGTATCTATGAACAGTCCATGCTTTCCAGTCAATAACAAATGCATACCAACTCAAAAAATTGCAGGCTTCTGATTACAGGCTTTTTGCCACATTTATATTTAACTACATATTGGCAGTGTCGTTTCTAATAATGAAGTAAGCCTTATTGGATATTTTTATCCAGTTTCTCAGTCTGAGGGCATATTTTAGCTTATATGCAATTCAGACCTGGATATATGCTAAATTTAGGGGAAGAAGTTCAGGTAGAGTAATTTTCAAATCCAGGTGCCTAAGAATGCTTAAACCAGAACTGGGGTACTTTGATATAGTTGTCAGAGTTTGACAAATTGGCCTTTGTATTATAACAACAAGTAGGCAAAAACCCCCTAGCAACTGAAGATGGCATGGCATTGCAGCTTTGAAAAGCAGCATTTGTCAGCCTCTGGCTACATGCATAGCTGTCATCGTGGAAGAGTAGAATTAAAGGGAAATTCAGATGCTATGAGATCAAGCAATTAAAAGATTTATATTTGGATTTGAGTCAGGTGCATCTCTGCACACATTTTTTTCTTTAGCTCAGCCAGCCAAAGATGAGGTAAAGTGCAATTTCTGACCAACAGAGATGCTACAGTAAAATCTCCTAATATAAAATCAATTATATCAGCAAAAAGCAGTATTCACAAGAGTATCATCACACTACTTTTTCAATGGACACAAAAGTAAATAAATCATTGCTCAATCTATTCCAGCAATACTCAAAAAAAAAAAGAGAGAAATGTACTTAGCTAATTAAACTAGTTAATGCATTTAGACAAAATTCATAGAAGTCAAATAAAATATCTAGAACTATGTATGAAATCAAGGTACAAGTTTACGGCTTTAACTCAGGAAAGCAGAAGTAGCACATTAAATGAGGGCCAAATATTTCTTTCACATATTTCTTGACTTTCTGTCTTAAATACTTTCAGGCATGTTTCTGTGAACATCCATAATACAGAAGTCCATATCACAATCAGAAAGCAGGATAGTAGAGCTCATAAAATCTTAGAATAAAGGAGAAAAATGCAGGCTATTCAGTACCAGGATGAAGTTCGAAGAGGTAATTTCTTGTCCAGTATACATTTAATCCAAGAGACTGAAGAACATTCCCTAATCACTGTTTTTCTGTGAATGTAATACCTAGAATTTTCACACCACCACAAGAAGAGATCTCATTGAACTAGCCCAGAGGTACTTCCAGCAGCCAGATTGGTGCCATTTATTATAACAGGGATATGAGTCATACAGACAGATGCCCTTCTTCCAGACCTTTCAAGCTTTCCAAGTTTTTATTAAAGTATTATGGATTTTATTTCTGCTGAACATGACATGTCCAAAATATTCGCCAGAGAAATAGGGCAAACAGAAAATATTCAGATTGGACTACAAAGAAGAACGAAATATATACACTTTTATTTCATCACCTTAGTCATTAAACCTTAATAACTATTTATATACAAACTGTAAACACAACAAATACTAACAAAAAAGCTAGTGACTTCAAATTGAAGATTTTTCTGATATTGCTTTTCTTCTAAATTATACAGGACAATTAAGATGTAAATGCTTCTACTAAGCTGGTAGTTCAATTACAATTTTTTCTTTTTTTCCGAACAGGTATTTAAGAGATGACAAAATCAATAAAAACAACTTGCCCTTTGTGTTCTGTTTCTAGCTCTAGTTTTCACTACTCTTTCAAGATGTTTTCAGGGTGTGAAGGTCCATCGAGCAAAGTGACATATTCATACAAAGCAAAATATTATCAATCACTTCAGGTTCTAAGAAGTTTAGAAAAAAGAATAACAGAGAAATATTGTAAGAGGAGGAATGAAAAACAACAAAAAAATCTGACAGACTGCTTGAGCAGATTCCAGGGTGAATCAGGAGATTTAAGTTCTTGTGCCATTTAGGATATTATTGTTGTTCACTTGTTTGTATGCATGTCTGTCTCTTTACAGAAGAAGTATATTTTCTTTAAATAGAGATATAGAACACTGTGAAACACTAGTTGCTGCACAGTTTGATGGATTTGCGCTCTTTCTGCTTGTTAGATAACCTTACATTTCTTTAATTTTATTTCTTTTTTAAAAATTCCCTAAAATTTGCACAGATATGCATTGAACTAGCTGGAAAACCCTTATGTTGTTTTAACACGTATGACTTGACCTTGAGCAATCTGGAGAGTTTAATGCTTGTGTGCAACAGTGGTCCATCCACCCTCTAACAGGCATTTAGCAAACAGAAACTGAGGTGAAGACATTTTCTTCCATCAGGAGCTAACACTCTGTGTGCCTATATATTGTGTTTGCTCACTCTTATATACGGAGTTTGAATCTGTTTATTTCAGGTATCTAAAACCTGAGCAAAGGGTCACCCATGTCTGCGTCAGAGTTGTGTTTAATGAAATGGACCTCTAGACTTAAGACTTTTCTCCTCCTTTCTGACTGAAAACTATACAAATGTTATACTTAATCAATTGGAAATATTCATGATCTAGAAAGATTTCCAGCGGTGATTTGGGTTGCCAATCACTGTCTAAAATCTTTCTATAAAAGTTACAACAAAGATTTGAGATAAAGCTTACTCCCTGTTGCCACCTGACATCCATTTATATGAGTGAGATGAAGAATTCATACCGATTATCTCCGACATGTCTCTATTTCTGAGCAGTTCTGTGCTGGTAAGGAAGCCAAATTTCTTTCAGTTAAATAGATAGGGAAAAATCCACATCATCATACAGAATAGAGAGCTCTTGAATGATCTTCTGTCTCTCCAATGTAAGAAAACTGCCATTTTGTGGAAAAAATGTTGTTGTTTACAGGCTTTAATCTCAGAGGCAAGCAAAGCATGTTCACTTTACAACAACTGAGGATAAAGATGCAAAAGGCCTGATCTTACATCTGCAGTGTATGACTCATTCAATGTCCAGGACCACTTCTGGAACTCTTTAATGTTGTCTTGTATAATTTCAGTTGCAGTTGCTTCCCCAACACAAGCACATACAAAAGAAATAAAAAGGGAAAAAAAAGCCAAAACAAAACAGTAAAGACACTCCAATGAATCTGTTAAGCTGCATTGAAGAAATTTCCAAAGGTAACAGGCTGTGAAAGTTCTAGACAACTGGAACAGATGTGAAAGAAAGGCAAAAGCTTCACAAGTACATGCACTCTCCTATGCTAAGCAAGCCACTGTATTTTCCTAGATACGACTGAGTAGGAAAAAGCAGCTTTTACAGATAGGTTACAGCTGAGGCATGAGAAATCTATTATTAAGAGATACCTGTGCAAATAAACACTGGAATATTCAAAGCCTAATATATTCCAATTATCATGCTACTGGTCTTTTATTTCCTTAAATATCTTGTCAATCATAACCCAGAAATCAGTCAGACTTGCCTAGTTAGACAAGCCTTTGCCTCCTTTAGTTCACTATGATGTATTTTCTATATAATTTGCTTCTCATTGTAAGCATTTTTCAAAACAGTTCAAAATTCTTAGAGCATTTACACTCCTTTTCATAAAAATCATAATTAGCACGAGTGTGAACATTCCACATTTTTTACACTCAGCTAAATTCAAAGCAAGTGACACCATGAATGTTATACCGGAAAAAATCATTGCTATATCAGTGAAAAAAAAAAATACTAAAGAGAAAAACCTTATTTGTATCATTTCTACTTTCTTTATATTTTCCAAAGTTAAAAACACTACTATAAAAGCCAATGTTTCAAAACTACAAGGAAGCTACCTGGAGAAATTTACTATATACATTATTAACATCTCTGAGGTGTGCATAAAAATAGCATTTAAACTTGACTGAATTAAATCATAACTGTTTTGTATTTTAGTCCTTTTTTTTTTATTTTCCTGTTCTACAATAACTTCTTCTGTTAGCATGAATGATATGTAAACAATTTTTCCAGTGGAGAAAATGGGAATTTTGACACTGATCCAGGTAACATCAACATTTGAATTCAGCAGATTAGACATAAGCTCTTGTCAAACTTGCAGAAGCGTTTTTCTTTAATTTTTTAAAGCAAAATAGTATTTACCATTATCTGTTTTAACAATAATGACGAATATTTTTGCTGTCAGCCCTTGATTGTTAAGTACTGTACCCTTTTAGGCATGGGATGTAAATTCCGAAGATGTTCTTGAACAAAATTAAGTAACACTGGAGAATTACTTTCCCATATACTTTTCCCAACAGTATGAAATGCATGAAATACAGGTTATGAGAACAACTATGCAGGAAACTTCTTCAGCCTATGCAAGGAGAATCTATTTTCAGATGTTGGTTGAAGACGTATTGATACAACACAAGTATCAGTGCCAGACAGTTTGGAGGACTTGCTACTAGAAATGTCGTTAATCACATCTATATATTGGATGATGTACTGCCCAGCAGGATGCTGGATTTTTAAGAGAAAAGATGGAGTAAAATTACTGTAGCAGGTCATAAAGCACTGAGGAATGCAAAGATACCACTATTGCTATATCATCAATTTCTTTCCTTGGATAAAATCATAAAGACTCATTTTTTGGAGACAGAGAATATCATTTTACAGAATAGAGCATGATCCCTAGAGACACACTTAAGTCCACTTAGTGCAATTTTTTTTTTTTTTTAAGTAACTACCATTCATCCCAGAGTATGTGTCCAGCACTTACCCCAGAAAAATGTTTTAGAACAGATAGACAGAGACATGAAAGCTGGGAAAATTAGTCAGGCATTGAATCTGGGGAGGGGGCATGAAAAAGCAAATTGGGGTAAGAGTATTTCCACTAAATATATTTTCTTAGAACTGTATATTGGATAATTTTGTTTATAAGCTTATAGACCAATTGCTAATATTTTATTCATGTGTTAGCACTGAGGACTCAGCCAAGGGCTTGGTTTGATTCAGTCCTAAGCATTGTATCAAGACTGAACAAAACAAGACCGACTTTCCCCAAAGTACATGCAGTCCTATGATATGTACAAGGTTAGCTTCTCTCACAAGCTCTTTGGCCGTTACACATGCAAGAGAACATTGTGTGTATCCTGACACTAAGCACCACACAGCAGCACTGACTAGGTCAGGCACTGCTCGTCCCAGGTTTATGCATGTTGGGTAATGACCTGTTCTAAGAATGCATTCTTTGTAATGGAGGAACTGGCTTAAAATAGCTGTAATGCACTGCAAGTCCTCCAATGTGCCTATTCTCCTTGCACTGAATGGATAATACATTCATTTAACAAAAATGGGTACCCTTCAAGATGACTGACCAGAATGTCCCACGCTGCTCGAAAGGCAGGCGGTCCTGGCACATGTGCATCAGCATAACAACACTCTCTACTTTATATTCTGCTCTTTTCCACACCCTTCCCAATATTTCAGGTCTCTCCTTGACCTCTGAGCATCAAGCTTGCACATTCATACAACAGTTTTCTTTTGCCCAAAGATCCATTTCTACATAGGAATATTCATTTCAAGCCCATCATGCACGTTCAAGTTTGCCCCGCTGCCACTGAGTGCATCACTTTGCATTTCATTTTAGATTTCATCTGCTATTTTATCACATTCTGCTGTTTTGCAATTTTACATAGTTGTCTTTAATGCCATGAATAGCTTGGTATGACCACATTCTTTTTTTTTTCTTTCAAACCCTATTTAGCATATAAAACAGCACAAAGCTCTGCTGCCTGGCAAGCTCACATTTCAGAGTTAGAAATGAATCGGTTTAATTCCTGGACTTCTTTAGAAGTGTTCTGTCCATTGTCCTTGTCCATTTTATCTGTTTATTTAACAAGTTCTTCTACTATTACCTAAATCTGGGGCAGATTTTGATGTCTCTTACAAGAAAAAAGCCTGTCATAAGAGACTTCGCAAGTTCTCCAGCAGTAAGTCTTTGTTAAATGTTCCTTTTATTCTACTTATGTCCTTCCAATCTCTCTAGCTGATTTCATGATCTAGAGGAGGTTTCTTAGCAGAGTTCTGTATCTTTATGTCTATGTTTCTACTGCCCTTTTATGCCCTTCCTCATTAGATTTTTATATGTAATATTTCAGATTTTGTAATGTTTTCTAGTTTCCTCACTTGGGCAAAACTTCAAGTTTTTGAAGGACGTCTTTGAAAGGACTGTTTTTATGCTATTGTTTCCACATGTCAGGTTTCTTTCATTTCCTAAAAAATTGCAAACTACATATGCATAACCTGTCAATTGTTTTACTTGGGCTTCTACAAGCTTTACACACACACACAAAATAATTTTTATAGAACCGTGTCATTTTTCTACTTCACTGTGTCTAATAATACTGGTACTGTTTTCTGTCCTTTCAAGTTTTCTAGTTGATAAAAATTTTATAGCTCTACTTTCCTTTAGAGATACACAAATTACCTTGGGGAACGCATCATTTTGGAACATGTTCTTTCAGAATTATCTTCCTTCTCAAAATCTTGAATTTAAAACCTAATATATGATTCAACCTCAAAGGGTTTAAAATCTTAGTACAATCTCTTGATTTGATATGTTGCCTACTTCCTCTGAGGTTCAGATAAAGTCTATTCCTCTAAATAGAATTGTTCTATTCTAAAGGCATAAGTCCCTTGTTCTTGATTTTCTCATTCACATGATGAAATGTTATCCCTCTGCTTCTTCTTGCATTTTTGCTTGCAATATGGAAAGTACTGGAGAGAATACCACTGCAGAGATGGAATATTACTTATACAAGTTTTGAAATCTTTTTCTGGAAGTGTTCACGCTTTCCCCATCTCTTCATATACTCATTTGAATAAAGGATAGCAATAACACCATTTCAGAATAACACAACCACCTTTACTTTTCTTTCTATAACTACAACTGTTAAAATTTACTGATGCAGTTCCATCACACAAAATTCATATTTGATTTCTTAACTTAAAAACCAAATATATTTAAAAATCAGCATTTTTAAATGCTTATTTTAAATGCTTAAAGAGCTATCCACTCTTTAAATGTTTTGACTACTATAAGGAATCAGTAATTGTTTTCCACCTTCAACCCATGACATGCATTCACATTATGATCTTACAGAGCAACTCAGTGTCTGTATAATGGGTTTTGTTTCTTTTACAGACAGCACTAACTTTCACCTGTGCCTCAAAGCACTGTAATTTCTTCACACTTTGTGCTTTCCTAAAACCTATCATAATTTCCCTACTTCTGTTCACATTTGCTACTGCATATATTTACTATTTTTTATAGCTCAAGTTTATTAAAAATTAATCCCTTCACCCCAAGCTGCTCAAATTTATGCTATTATCATTTCAGGGCACTTTCAGAGAAACAGGTCCACATTGAAATGGTAGCAAGGCATTGGAACTGTGAATTTGGCTTTGTATCAAAACCTATAACACACTGCATACAAATGACTGTTTAGAGAGAGCTGTGTGATCCGAGTGACAAACCCCTGAAACTTGCTGTGCAAGGCTAACAGCCGTGCCATTTAAGGCAGATGTTTGCAGGTAAGATTCTACATGCAGGTGAGGGCTGGGAACAGATAAGAGATTTGATAAAAGCTAGAAATAAAACCTTCATGTATGATAATTCTCTATCTCATATTTGGATAGAACTTTGTTATAGAAGAGATGGAGTAAAATCAGAGCTGGCAAATCTAAGTTGAGGGAACAACCATGTCACCCATGATTTTAATACTATTTTGGCTAATAGTGAAATATATAGTTAGGGGATCTTGTAGGCTAGAAAAAACTTAGACATGCTTGCTCCAGATAAACCTTCTGCTTTATATTCCTGTCACACACCAATGATGGTCAAGGTCAAATTGCCAATCTCTGGTTCACGCATTTGAAACACAAATATATTAACAAGGACCTTGGCTTTCATAAAAAAAAGACACACATCAATCTTTTGATGATCTTACATCATTTACTTAAATTATGACAAAAATGAGAAGCAAGTTACTCTGAAATTACTTCACATGACTGAATCTGATCTATCTTTCTGTTTGACAAACCTAAATTTGAAAGATTATTATTATATGATAATAGACTGAAAAGGTGTATGAAATACAAGTTTATGTCATTCTTCCTTTGGCTGGAACTAATCAAAGGTGATTGGAGCTCAAAATCCATTTATTTTACCTACTGTTCAATTTTTTAAGCACATACATAATTTTAAAAGAAATACTAGATTTTTATTACAAAACAAGTTTAATTTTCTGTTTATTGTGTTTGCAGTCTGTCAATGGAAGGCAACTTCCTTATGGAAGAGGAGTTAATGTGATCTAAAACAGTAACAGAAGACTTCACAGTGTAGCTAAAACACAGCTTTCTGAATATACAAGCAATTCATTTGCAATTGCCAAAAAACCTAAAAAGTATTCAGATTAAAAGTATTTGGATGAAGTACAAAAGAAAGGCAATAAACATTAAACAAATCAACAAAAAAGAAAACAAGCAAAAACCCCAAACACCCCCCAAGCAACCACAAATGAGAAATCCAAGAAGTTTTGTCTATGTCCAAAGTCTAGTCTAGAATTTTGGATTTTCCTAGCTTTTTATCTCCAACTGGACAGCAGCTTTCACAGATACAGCTGGCACTAGTTTCATGATATCGTAACTTTTATCATCCCCAGTACCGTAGGTAAGATCTCTTTTAGGTCACAACAAACTTCAGGACAAGCATTTGATTTTAGATACAGGAAAGATAAATCTAAAACTTTATCTCTACACACTCAGGAAAGGCTAAAAATACTTTTATTTCATCGGGTTTTTCTCCCTCTTCTGGCAGAAGAAATAGAGCAATTGAGAAATATACAGAAGACTCAGGTTTGCTGTGTTTCTTACAGGCTCTCCAGGAGGGATAGGCAGGGCAGAAAGACATGGTGGGGTGGTACGGTATGTAATGGAAGGGTTAGAATGTCTGGCACAGCTGGCAATGGCTCAGGTGGAAATGGCTCTCTTGAGAGCCTCTGGATAAGGGCTCTCAAGCCCCAATCAAGGGGCAAACAAAAAGTATGGATGTTATTGTGGGAGTCTGCTATAAATCTGCCAGCCAGGACAACGGCTCTGATGAATTATTCTATGAGGAATTAAGGGAGCCTTCCAGGTCAACCGCCCTTATCTTTATGGGAGACTTCAGCTTGCCAGAAATTTACTGAGAGCATCACACAACTGGTACAACCTGAGCCAGATGATTCCTAAAAGACTTGGATGACAATTTTATGGAACAGGTCCTAAGGGAGCCAGCTCTGAAAGATGCCCTCCTTGACCTGCCGTTTGTCAACAGGATGGGTCTCGGAAGTGAAGTGGGGATTGGGGCCATCTTGGCCACAGCGACCACAAAGAGATTGAGTTTAAAATCTCTGTTGACAGGAGGAAAAGCACCAGCAAAACCTCAACTCTCAACAGGAGGACAGCAGACTTCAGGCTGCTCAGGGAACTAATAAGTCCTCTTGGTAGAATGTTTTTGCAGGTGCTAGGGTCCATCAGGTCTGTCAGTGTTGGTCACTTTTTAAACATCACCTCCTGCAGGCACAGGAGCAGCCAATTCCTAAATGCTGGAAGTCAAGCTGGAGAGGCAGAAAGACAGGTTGGCTGAAGAGGGTTCTTCTCTTGGAAATAAGTCAAGAAAGAAAGGTGTATGCCCAGTGGAAGCAAGGCAGGTGACATGGGAGAAACACAGACACACTGCTTACCACTGTAGGGAGAAAA
>VZRJ01007695.1:0-53800 GCA_013397565.1 Ptilonorhynchus violaceus
TCCCTCAGCCTGTGTGTCTCGCACACCACACTTGTGGAAAGTTTTGCTAACACATAACCTCCATCCCCTTTGCTACAGTTCTATATTCACTGCTTGTTGTTTTACCCCTAGTAGACAATGTGCAGACCAACAAGGACGGGTATTATTTCCATCCTCCTTTTTAGCTGTGTACTGGAAGAGTTGTTATGTCTTTGGCCATATACCAAACACATAGGTATATGGCCAGGCCACTGCTTTTTGAATTGCAAAACCCCTGAATTGGTCTCTATGCAGCAGTTTTTCCACACACCATTTGCATGTAAGTTTATGTCCACGTCTGTACAGGAAAGAGTACAAATTCCTTTCAGGCCTTTTCCCTTCACTTCCGGACCTACATGATTTTATTTTCTTTTCTTGGAGCAGTATTGCCATCTGACAAAAAAGATAAAAAGCTAGGTCTGTGTTCTAATAGTGTCAGGAGTTCTTATCAGTTTCCCAAATATACCCTGAATAACTATTTTCCTTCTTCCTGTACACTGCTTGCCAGTGAGCACACTGGCAAAACACCTAACAGTTAGAGTGGGAAAGGAAGTGACTCTGCAGATGTCAAAGAGTAACATGTTCTTCAGGAAACAGATGGCTTGAGCTATTATTTATAGCTGACCATGTATGTTAGACAAAAGCAGTCCACGTTACAAAATCTGGAGTATCTGGAAAACTGGTGATCCATTTATTAAATGTGTGCAAAGAGGGTGAGTGGTTGATGCTGTGTATGTATCACCCTTCTTTACTTGGAAGAGGTTATTTGGCATATCAGAACCTATGTGATTTCTCCTGGATACTTGGATCAAAGTTACATATTGAGTGGCCATTATAATGAAGAAGAGATGGGTACAAATAGTGAGTAGTATGTCTAGTGTATGCAAGAAGGCAGTAGAGTAGCGATACTGTACAGAGACAGAGGATGAACTGCAGGTAATCTACTGCCTGGGCTTCTACTTTTGGGCATACAGTTCTCAGCATAGTTCTGTGTCTGAAAGACATTTTGGTTGCAGGGCATGTGCTGTACTTACTTCTGCACAACTGTTTGCTTACTTCCAACCTCAAAATGCAGAGAAACAAGGTTGTACAAGAGCTAACTATGTAACAGGCTATACTTGGGCATAGCTGATGTACAGTTGGAAAGACATTTCTGAACTTATGATAGCAAATGCAATATATTTTGAGAAATTATTCCTATTATGTCATTGAAAAACCATTTCATGACAGACAATTAAGCCTTGCAGTTTGATGCTACAAATGCAGGGACTACATTTTACACAAATCTTTCTGTTGATTTTTCATCAAGTAGGTTTTTCAGAGGCTAAGAAATATTTCAAACATATGAAGAGGTGAATCTTACCCTACATGTGAAGATAAAAGTTGTCTCACCTTGAGATCTATTTACTAATTCATTAATTTATCCCTAGCATACAATGTGCTGACATTTTTGCTTTACTTTTGACTGTGTTGCATGAACATATTCTGACATTGCTTGTGATGGTAGGTGATGAAACAAGCAAGAAATCAGCTCTCAGAGAGCATGCTTCTGAGACAGTTACCATTTTGTTATAAATAAGTGGATATTGGAGTATTTTTTTCACTGTTATGCTGTCAATCATATTTTGTTATGCCATTGATCTTATGCCAGCTTGATGTAACAAAAAGGTTTCTGAACAACAGTTACAGTGAAATGAATATTAAATCTAAACTGTTTGTCTAACTAGTCTCTTTCATCTCCTTCACACAACAACTATGCTGACTATAGTTATTTTATTCACCAGTACCTTACTAAAACCAATGTATTTGACCTCTAATATGGAGACTGAAAGGCAAATAAATGAAATATTACTGAAATGGTACTCTACTAATGCAAGACAAAGCATAGCCCACCATTCTGCTGATGAAATTAAAGCACTATTTTTGCAGTTTTGATACTGCATGTATCCATATGCTGCTTGTCTCAAATACCAGAAATGAATAAATCAATTAACTGTGAAAAAACCAAAAGGCTCTTAGCAAGTTATTTTCATTCTTCAAAAAATGAGAGTCAGAGATTACCTGAAACTGGGAATTTATTAATGCTCTCTGGCACTCTGTTTATCACCTTTGGTACTGAACTGCAGAATAAACGCAGAGAGGCAATTTTCTGACATCTTCTGGGTGACAGATCATGAAAAGTTATTCTTTCAATCTGTGGTGTGCACAGATACAATTTTTCTAGGTCATGCATTCGTTCATTAGTAAATCGCTGACTTCTTTGACCAAAAATTCCTGAGTGGACGGGGGAGGACCTTTTATGCAAGAGCTGTAATCATAATGGATTTGTGTTCCTGTTAAAAGCTTTGGGTGATATTTTCTGAAGATGTTTGGTGGAAATTCCCTGATCATCTCTTCTGCCTCTGGGAAATGCTTATGCTTCGCTGACAGAAGCCTGACTTAGACTCATGCCAGAAGGGATGTGCTTGGAGGAGTATAAACTAAACAGAAGGAGTTACAGCACCTGGATTTTACAGCTACTAAGGACACAAATACGCAGAGCACACATGCATCAGACAGCTGAAGATCACAAAATCAGCATTTCTCTAATAGGCATGACATCAGGGTGTACCATGTGCAGGCTTTGGGGCCCTAGGTAGGAAAGAAACTACAAATTAGGAGCAATAAAATCAGTAGTTTATACAATATGCATTCATCTTAAGCCTTCCAGACACTACCTTTAATGCTTACATTAAGCTGGCCTCTCTTCTGCTTGCCCCAAAACATCTATTTGTCACAATGTGCTCAGGAACCATGGATATCTTTAACCACAGACCTCAAACATCTTCTGCATCATCTTATCTCGTGTAATATGCTGTATTGCCCTAGGATACTTGCATAATTTGATTCTCCACAGGCTGTACGAGAACATACTTTGGAAATTGCTACATTGCAGAGAGCAGGTAACTTTTAAATTCTCAGTTTCTAGAGCAGGCAGTTTCTTTCTTCCCAGATTTTACAATATTTACATCTTGGGCTGCTTCAAATCCTTTCATTGAAATTCAGTTTTATCCCCTGCTTCAGCTAGATACTACACATAGCTGTGGAAGACTTTATGCATCTCCAATCAGTCAAGATCACTCAGTAGGATTGCTGCTTCTGCCGTTCACATGAACACAATCAACTCTCTTCACATTCTCAAAAATGCAAATTGCCAGTTTGTTTTAAGCCCATCTACCAGACACAGAATCTCTCCTTTTTAGCTCTCTTTCACTACTCTGGCAATTGCAGCACATGTGTCTCTTCTCATTTTGCATTCAGATTTTTCATAGGCACACAGATGACAGGAGGCCCAGTTAGAGGTATTGCTGTTCCTGGCTCACAGATATTTTTGGAGGTTTGGTTGTTTCTTTAAACAGGTCAGCTAGAGTGCTAGGTTTATCAATTTAGCTCAAAAATCAGAGTGTTGCCAAGTAGAAGATAAGAACTGTGGAAAGAATTTCTGAATTTCATTTCTGCAAGTACAGGTTTTTATTTTTTAATGTTGTGTGGGTTGTGGCTTTTGGTGGCAGTTTTTTGTGTGTATGTTTGTGTGGTTTTTTAGTTTGGCAGTTTTTTTGGTTTTTCTGCTGTCTCAGTTGGCCCTGTATTGTCCAATAGTACTCTGTGCTTTTCCAAAGCCTACAAACAGAGTGTGCCCACAGCGTTCAGCCATCTTGGTCCATGGAAACTGTACGGCCAAATGTGACATCACTCTGAAGACTGACATAAAGAAAGACATTTATCTCACCTAATTAAAGGCATCCAAATACTAAGTAAGTCTTCCAAAATCTTTACTATCTCAGCTCCCCTGTAGTAAGTAGAAAGTGACTAGCTGGTTCTCCTGGCAAATAAGATCTTTCTAATAGGTAGAATGAATGACATTCAGGAAGTTTCTCCCTCCTTACTGACCACAAACAAAGTCCAGCAGTCAAGATAAACACAGCAACAACAAGGCAAGAGAAACTGCACAGAAAGCAACTTCATTGTACTTAACCAAAATCCTCATGAGTCCACATTTTTTAGTTATTAGTTCTGCATTTGCAGGAATTAAATTATCACAGTATCATAATTTTTGATGTCCCTGCCCACTACATGGAGGCTGGAACTCAATGATCTATAAAGGCCCTGTCCAGCCCAAACCACTTCCTGATTCTATGACTGTCTTTGTGACAAAAAACAATTTCCTTGGCAAACTTCTTTTGACTTCCTTACGTTCTATTAGAACAGTTAGTAAAATAAATTCTCATGAATTTGGATCTTTCTCAGCAAACTGTAGCAGTCTTCAAATGGAAATAAATCAATATAATCAAAATAAAGCAAATATATACACAGATATTTGCTATAAATAAATGTGACAAGTAAAGATTGCCTAGTAATGTGCTTTTGGATGTTGTGCTGTACGAAACATTTGAAGAATGTTTGAATTTGTTTGAATTTGAAGAAAACATAGTTTACCAGAAACAAAGTGAATTAATTCAGTAAAGGGATCATGACAGCTTTGAGAGAATGTGGACTAGAGTTTCAGCAGATTATGCAGTAATTTCAACAAAGCTGAGCACACTCCCAGTGTTTTGCAAGTAGCAGTAATTGGTAACTTAAAATTGCATTTATACTTTTTATTTCTACACATTTTAAAGCTGATAAAGGACCACTAAACATTAAAGCAATTCTTGACTCAGCTGATTGACTGAACTGAAATCTGGGTACTGGATGTTGTCTAATTATCAAATGAACACCAAAAAGAACACAAAAAAACTTAAAGCTCAAAAGAGAGAATGAAATATATAGGAAATATCTGCACTCATTGTGTCCTACTAACACCGTCTTTACTTCCTTTTTACAAAAAATAGAAATAACAACAGACAAAACATATGCAAAAAAACCCAATGCTTTTGCCCGGGTGTCACAGAGGAGCTGCGCAGGCAGAGTCCTGGCTGAAACTTTGACAGTATATGCCATTGACAAAGGGAAATAAAGATATAAGACAATATATCCATGCAAGACACAAAGTACAAAATGTGTTCTGTGGCCCAACAAACATTTTGGAGGTTGCCTGTGTCATAACAATTTTCAAATTGTTACTTTTGCTCACCCATGCTTAAACACTGCACAGCTTACAAACAAGTTACATATACACATGTATCATAAAAAAGATTTGTATATGGTCTAACTGCTACAAATTAAGGCATCCTAACAGCTGCTGTTTTGCTGGTGAGGAGTATGTCTCATATTAGTGTTTCAAAAGGCTATATTTCAGGTATTTCAGACTAAGTGAGACATCATGACGTGTGGTTTAGAGGAAGAATTCCTGCAGCTCTGGCTCTTCAGTACTCTTTTGACTGTCAGCTTTCTGGCTTTTCCAGTTGATGTCATCATGCCTGGGGAAAAAAGAAGAAAATTACTCATGGTAACACCAAAAGTATAGAGGGATTTGTACTGTGTTTATTAAACCTGTTTTATTCCATTTGCATGTACTGAAATCTGAATTAATCTTTCTCTCTGGGCTTATTTTTCTAGACACATACTACACAAAATACCTTTTAATATTCTGGATTTTTACTGAGTTGTAGCTTCCATTCTGAAATCAAACCTGGAAGCCAATGGGATGATGAGGAGCTTTTTAAGTCACAGTATGTGAGCTGTTGTAATGTTCTGGTAATAATGCACAGAACATCAAAAAATTTCTCATACTTTAGGGAAAAGTATCACAGTGACAAAAAGATCCACTACAATAAGCATTAGACATATCCTACTGGTTTCTGACTCTGCCTGTAATAGAATTATCTTGTCCCCATTAATAACCATCAGAGAGAAATGGATCTATCTGTCTATTGCGTAGGTGATTCAAATGACAGCTTGCCAAATCTTTATTTGAAAAGTTGAAAAGTTAATCTCAACATATTTGTAACACTCATTTTCTTCACTTCCTTATATATGTTCTCGTTCTGAATTTCCAGTTCAATCAGTTCTTCCAACTGATTGTCGACTAAGCATGCAGTCCACAGCAATTTTCAAACCAGTTAAAAGTCTCACATTTAGTTATTACTTCCGAACAGCAAAGCTCCTACAATGCAATCACGACTAGCTGCTTTGCTGCTGCAAAGGACAGAATGAGAGCAAGAGTATGTATATGAAGAAGTTTGCCTTAAACTCACATATTTGTAAGCCTGGTTCTTGTAAACCAGAATAGCTTTATTTCAGTCTACAATCATCACAAAGAACCAAATAGCCCCAAGAAACTTATATTTAGGATGGCTGGATAACCTTGCAGTTAAAAACTTTAGGATTTAACAGAAGATAACCTCACGGATCACAGTTTTGGGTGGGCATGAGGGATTGTTTTATTTTAAAACCCCCTTCCTTCATCTAAATTACTGTTGTCACATACCCTAAGCAAGAGCAAAAGGCACAGAATTGAGCCAGGCAAGACAGACTTTGCAGGATTGAGTTTGAGGAGGTACAAGAGGAGCACTTAACTCTTTGCTATACCTACCTTTTGGCATTTAACATGCCTTGCTCTTATCATAGTGTTAACCATGTAACTTTACTAAAGGATGCTTTCTAAGGCTAAGATTTACCTGCTGCATTAGCTTAGACTTGCTGTGCTGAAAGACCCTGTGGGAGAGTCCTCCATGTAGAGGCTCACTAGACACACCAAAGACCCCATTTGGCAGCTCTACAGTTGCAATGCAACCTCAAGGAGGAACATTTTTAGCTAATGTAGATGTGTCTACGTGACAATACTGAACAGACATGCCTTTTACAAATGTGCCTCCTAACCTGGAAACAATGTATTACCAATATTATTAATTAGTAACCAAATTTCTAATTAAATTTCTAACATCTTTTAGTGCCTTTATCACCACAGAAATACTAAACATCCTCTCATGCAACAAGAAGTGATGCATGATCATAACAGTTCACAAGAGAACAAATATAAATTTTCTGAGACAAAGCCTAAGTTACTTTCATACTGATGTTATACTCTATTAGTATGAATTGTTATGATTTTGTTAGATGTGTATATAAGCATTCTTTTTCTGAAGGATATATTTGAAGCTGTAATTTATCCAGCATTAGGCCTGGCAATGGGATATGTGTTAGGTTAGATCCACTTACTGTTTTAGAAGCATGCCCAGTTTACTATCTCACAGAAATCTGATGGTGGAGTGTGCTGATTGCTCCCATGTATGAGGAAATTTTTGCTGTTGTTAGCTGTAGCTAATACAGGGGTTCACATTGATATGATGAGTTACTGCTTATTTTAATGTAATGCAGATCTCAGATGATTTAAAATGTGGGAAAGAACTGTTCACTGGCTTATATGTAAGAAAAAAAACTACAAGTATTTGCTTGGAGTCATAATATGCAAAAACTAGCTAATCCTTCCAAAGGAGGAAAAATATCCCAAACCATCTTGCCCATCTTAAATTTCCTCCAATGCTTTAAGAAAAATAGGGTGTATCAAATTTAAAAGGACCACTGAAAAATTTAGCACAATCCTCTACTATTAAGCTGTGACCAATTTGAAAAAGTCAACTACAAAGCTGAAATCTACTTGGGTATTTTTAATGTAAAGAAAAAAACCAAATGAAATTAACTGAAGCTGAAGAAAAAGAAGCTGGAAACTGGTTAACAGGAATGTCATCTCACTGAGGGTAGATTTTGTGCAATGACTTCAGAAGATGCTAATAAAATCCCCTATTATAAGGGTGCAGTGTTAAAATGGGCTTTGGACAGTGTTCAGAAATATAACTGCCCAATACAAAAATTTACAAAGGTTTAAAACACCAAAGACAGTACTGTTTTCCAAAAAGTTTTTTTTTTCAAAATAGTTCTGAAATGGTAATTACATAGTGTCCCTAAACCATACAGGGAAAATTGAAACAGTGTCCAGGAGCTTGTAGTGCACACAATGGTGATGTTTTTCTAAGATTTAAGTTTCACAACTATTGGACATCATGCAGTTGACTAACGACAGGCATTCATTTTACCATTCAAAAATCACAACAGATGCTAAAAGTCATTGCAAAGGCTGGCTTGGAAGCTCTGAGGGCTTAGAAGCTGGCTGAGAACCTTCAGGTCTGTGTCCTGATTTTTGAAAAGCACAATACAACTTCCATTATTACGTGATTTTTGGAAATCTCATGCCACAGACTTTGGCACATAGTTTGCCCACTTCTGTCCTAATTTGTAGGTACTGTAACAGCGTCCTCAAGCTGTGCCCTTCATGCACTCTACTCCTTGTTTCCTACTCTCTGGTTCTCCATGTATCCATGGTCATGATGGGGGTAGTTTCAGGACATGGTGCCTGGACCAGGAATGCCTGGAGGGACAGCCAGGAGTTCATGATCATCCATCATCGTCCCAGCAGGTGACTCCACAGCCCTGCAGTGGCAGCCAGACCTTCCATGTCTCTCGCATCTTCTGGTGAAACACCACATTGGCAGGGATTTCTCACACAAGAGCAGTTACACAAGGCAGTGCCAAATTACAACAACTGGCAACATCTGGGATCTGGCTCTAACATAAGGATGAGATTAATGGTTTTGCATTACTCTACAATCTGGACAGGCAGCTGAATGTTTTGACTGGAAGCTGCCCACTGATGCTCCCTCAAATTGCTGCTGTGCAGTTTTCTGCACAGGAGTTTCCCTCTTTGTTTTCAGGAGAGAATGAAACCTCTTGGAAATCTTAGTTCTGTTTCTGGTTTCACATACACTGTGCCAATGGCTTCAGAATAAGACCCACATTTCCATTATAGAAATTGAGTTTTTAAGTATGGGAAGGTCCTGGCAATAGAAAACAAGTGAACAAACCCCACTTCCCCCATGTATTAGATATTTAGAAAACACCAACTTGAAAGTAATTTAGGCTCTTGAACTGCAGAATGACTAACATGAAACTAACTTTACACCTCAGTTTAAAAGAAAAAGGAAAAGGAATTTCTGGGTGTTAAAAGTTAAGTGAAAATGACAGGTAATTTTTAGAAAGCATTTGCTTACAAAATAAACATTTTGTCAAATGTTTTTTCCAACATATCTTTATGGAGTTCAGGGTCTGGTCCCTATTTGCCTGAATAGTCCTGGTGGAACATGTCCAAATTAAGGAGTTTGAATACAGTCAGAGTCAACCAGATATTTAAAAAACAGATTTAACTTCAAAGTCTAAGGAACGGTAAGAAAAATGTGTGAAAATAGAAGAGCACTTAAAGTACAGCATTGTGCCTCGTTCTCTGTATTCTCTATTTAGAGATGAACTGTGGTCTTTTTGCTCTTCTCATGAGAGGAAATTTAATTTTCATTCTCATCTGGTACTTGACTTTATTTCAACAGAGGCAGAATCTCAGCCAAAATCTGCTATACACCCTGGTGGATTTATGAGCATGAATACATTCTGTATTTGCTTGGAACTGAAATCCTGTAGCCAGTTCAATGGTGACATCAGCAGAAATCCATCATAAATTCCTACTTTTCTAGTAATTTAGATGTTCATCTGTTCATCTACTTCCCTTCTTGTGAATCAATCGATTCCAGTGTTTCAGTTACAAACAATGTTAACAAACACATACAATTTGAGAAAAGAAAGCAACAGTGATGCTAAACATTACCATGCATAAGCACATACCAAGCATAGTTACACGGAAGTTCTTCATTCAGCGTGCTAGAGGAAAGACTGGTGTAGCTGAAGTAAGGGTCCTGAGGAAGTACAACATCATATCAGTTAAGAGCATGCTTGGAGCTTCCCACATGCATAACATGGAAATCTACTAAAACATGCAGTCTGATAGCCACAATTAACACTTTGACAGATTTCTTTTTGAGCGTGAATCTGTTACCTCTGTGAGATATGTGCTGTGGTCCTTTGGGTTGGTTTGAAAATTTGTTCTTTCCACAGTTCTGATGTCAGCAACAGTGGCATGCAAACATGGCCTTTTCACAGAAAACCAGCATTTTACAGGGCAAGCATCAATACTGTTAGAATTATCTCATACAACTCTTCAAATTTCTTAGGGAACTATGAAAACTGCTCATGGCATTGAAACCTATCAGAACATCTTTGAAGACAGACTGTCTTTCCTCCTGTCACTATGAAATCTGAATCACTCATTCAAAAAAAAAAAAAGCCATTGTGTTATAAAAACACTGCTATGTTAAATTGGCTGTTCAACTAGATGGTGCATGTCTTTAAAGACTCAAATCAGTAGTTCATATTGTGATTCTGAGTAAACTTTAATAAGTGCAGTCCCACTTCAATTTAGCCTGTTAGGTCTCCTTTGAATTTTTGATTTCATTTCATTTCACAGTCTGCTATAGCACTACTGGTCTACCAGCACTAATATGGACTATTCACTATTCCCCAGTTCTCTCTTTCCACTGTTTCTTTTCCATATATATTTTGCCTCCTCTTTGCCTAAGATTTTCCTGTGTTTTTCTCCCATTATGCTGTCATACTTTTTACAGTATATAAATCACTATTCCTCCTCCTCCTCCTCTTATTGGCCTGCTTTATGTTTTTTTTGTTCATCTTGAAATTATTCGTTCACCTCATGTCTTTCCATCCACCGCTTCCCTCCCTCCCTCTCTTCCACATAGGATTAAGTCATCTACCATTCCCTCTCACTCAACTCTATTTTATCTCCAGATGCTCACACTTCTTCTCTCCACTCCACAAACATACTGCACCCACAGTATTTCCTACATCTGCCTTTCCTATTCAATACAGAATTAACTAGGTTGGAAAATACCTTTGAGACCATCGAGTCCAACCTATGACCTAACACCTTGAAAGGTGCATTTGTTCAAACTATTTTCTCCTTTCTTTTAAACAAGAGGGCCAGCCTCTTAACTACAGACACCCCTCTTTTCCTTGTGATCCTAGAAAGGGCACTCTGTTCACTGCAAAGAGGAGAAGATCTGGATCCAGTACATTTTGCTACAGACCAACCATACGCTTTGACACAAGAAGACTCTGTGCTATGAGGAGAAGGTGGGTAAAGAAGACTTCCTGCTGACAGCTTCAACACCTAGGGCTGGCTGTAGCTCCTACAGAAGCAGGAAGGACCATTTCTGCAATTTTTCCTTGTTATATTTCTTACTCTGTTGGTGTCATCAGTCTTGACTACAAGACAGGACAGGGCTAGTCCTTAATACTTACTCCTCAGAAATCCCATGGTTTCAAGAGTGACATTCTCGTTGTACGTTTTGTTACACAGTACAACACAAACTCATTTCCATGTGAATCACATCTCTGTGGAAAGCTTTCAACACAGAACATGTGAACCATGTGCCCTAAGAGTACAAACTCTATACATAAGCAATACCTGCCACTCCTTGGAAAATTCTTTCAAAATTAAAAAGTGGATGGCTTTTCTATAGGTCAAATACAATTAAGTATTTGTGTGCATCTTTTTGCTATAGAAAGGCAGGAGGAAGAAGCAGTCAAGCTTATGCATTACTTAAAGAGACAAGAAAAAAAGGCCCCTCCTTTCAGTGCACTCACTGGCTTGTTTCTTCCTTTTGAGACAACTGCTGGATTTCCCTTGCTGTCTGTTGTCTTCCTTCCTAATGAGGTGAAAGGCAGCGTTGATGAGCTTTTGATGAGGTTTGCTGTTTGACAATTGTTGTTGTTGTTATTTTGGTTGCCACTCAGTGTCTCCATTATGGACCGAAATGTTCCGAAAGGCCTTTTCAGCTGGTCCCCTGCATGCTCCCCAGAGCTGGCTGGAGCCCGCATCAGTCCTTTGCTCCGGTCTTTGTCCTTTTCCTCATTTAGTTCTGACTCTGCTAGTTCCACCTGCACCACAGGCTCCTCAAAAGTTACTCGAAGTTTCAAATTTTGAGAGGTTCTGCGCTTTGAAGATGGAGACTTGAGAGCACTCTTAGGGCTGGTGGCAACCTTTTGGGCAGTGGCACTGTCTGTGCTGGATGGAGAGTTGTCTCCACAAAACTGGTTCTGAGGTACTGTACCAGACTGATAGGGGGCTTCGTTATCCAGATCACTGCTCTCTGAAGTAGGGGAAGGACTGTGGCCATCCACAGACTTAGAGACCCTGATACCAAAAGGGAAGCGCCGTCCTGCTGTGGAAGTGTGTTTCTTAAGCATCATGTTCAAACTCTCTGTGCTCTCGAGACTCTCCACTATAGGCTGAGGTCTTGGTTTGTCAGTTCTTTTCACAGGGGTGTTCTTGTGGTCCTCAGAATTAGCTGAATCTGTATCAGACTCGCTGAGAGACCTTTGCATCAGTTGCCTCAGTCGGGCTAACTTCAACTCCCTTTTCTCTGGCAAAATCTTCTTTACGTTCTTGGAGGATGAATGAGCATCCTGAAATTCCAAAGTCAGCTTTTCCTGCATACAGACATTTTCAGAGATTTCCTTCCCCAACAACTGGCGCAAGATTTTATCTGAATCCTCGTCTTTTATTTTAGCTCGAGCACGACTAGAAGTTCCCAAGCTGCCAAGAATCTGAATCCCATCTTGGGTGTTCAATTTACTTTTTGGTGGAGACAATTCATCTACTTCAGATGGTTTCCACTGGGGTTTGCCAGAAGCAGGAGATGATGGCAAGCTTAAAGAAAAAAAGAGGAAATGCCACAGCAAAATTAAGGCACATCTAAAATGTGAAACTGCCATTTCCAATGTATGTGTCTGTCTCAGCTTATTGTTACTTATCCTCTTCATTGCTACTCACATGGAATTCATTACTGTGATGCCATAGCAAAGATTACATAGTGGAGGATGTAACCCTGTTTCCACTCCTATTTCGAATTTGAGTATCTTCACTTTCTCTTACAAAAAAATCCCTCTTTAAATCAAAACTTAGAATGGTTATTTAGACACCAAATATGACTTCATGAGGAAAACTCTAGAGAAACTACTCCTATTTGTGTGAGTTGACATGTTTTAAAAGGCAAAGACACCCTGCATCACTCAAATAGTATCCATGTCACATCATAATACAAAAGTAGCTTATTCTAAATACTGGGAAAGTACCACCTCTCTGCATAGCAATGATTTCATAAATCTAAACTTCATCTGGTAATAATAACCATGTAAGACCTCATAAAAAGTCAGGACAATTTGCACTCAAAACCTTTTCAGATATGAATTACTGAAAAGCAAGAGAAAGGTGAATGAATGTATTTCAAGACTATTAGAATAGAATGTATTTCAATACTATTGGAACAATAAATTATATTTAGAATTCCAAATGTTTTACAGCAAGGAAATAGCAATTTCAAGTATGCCTAATTTGCAAAGAATGTAAATTGCAGAGATCTTTTCTTTCCCCTTGACATATGCTAGAGCTCATAACACTTCACATTCTTACTTTAAACCACTTTTCCTCTAAGCAGGGACAAGGTGACAAAATTAAGATTTGTGTGAGGCAGGCAAGCAGCTTCGTACAAGTCCATAGTTCTCACAGTGTACAAAATTCACATGCCTATACTAAGCACCTCATTTTCAATTCATTGTATGCTTTTTTTTTCTGTGGCAAACCTAAACAGACACTGAAGAATATGCATTTACCTATAGCACACATTCTTAGTAAAAGAGATACATTCTCTTATATCTCCTACTGCCTCCTGGGATGATGATAATATCTACATCTATAGTAGATAATATCTATCTACTTCTAGTTAGAAGTGAGTTCTAACTAGAAGGTATCTACAAGTAAGTTCTAACAAGAAGGAAGTAGTAGCCAACTATGAAATAAAATAAATAGAGAATAATTTTCAGACTTGCTCACTTAACTAAAATGAGGTTGAAACCTACCCTTTTACAGGAATAATGAATGATGAGAGATCCACTTTCACCTGATCTTATCTGATACTGAGGGTAAAACAGTCCTGGCGCTCACCAGTACTCATGAGAGACCACTTGGAAAGACGAGTCAGCAAAATCACAGAAACCAAATGAGCTGGAAAACAGCATTTGGTTCCATTGTCCCTGTTGAGCTGGCAGACAGGGAAGACAAAGATTCCTAAAAAAAGGACAAAAAAACCCTCTTTCCAGCGTGGTTTTTTACTTCAGCAGGAGTTTGGAGTTTACAACCCTTTCCTAGCTGAAGTTCCTTAACACAAATGCATCTCCAATTCCCAATGTCTTTGTTATCTAAAATTGAAACTGTTTGCACTTGTCTGAAGCAGTGACACATGAAGTTCAGGGACATGGAGCACTTGTAGAGAAAAATGCTTGAGATTCTGTGAGAGTTGAAAAAAGGGAGTCTCTGATCCTACAAGTTCATACTTGATGACCCAAAGCTCTGATCATTAATGGCTGCAGAAGCTTTAATGCCGGCTTTATACTTTCACATATATGAAACTCCCTAAAAACTCTGAAACAAGGAGAAGCACTGCATATGTCTTCCAGAGAGGAAAATGGATTAAAAAGTAACGATAAACCGAGTCCTATTTGCATGTGTGTTACTTAATTTCTTTCAAAGTCATCTTCAGATTGCTGCGAGAGAGAAACCGTGCTCGTTTAATCTGCTTCCTTGCATCACACTGCCGGAGAGATCCAGTCCTCTGCCTTTACCTTCCTCCTCTTTAATGTTTGAAACTGAATTTGTGTTTCTTTCTGTGACTTCTGACAGGATACCAGGATACATAAACAACACACAAAATTTCTGGGGTTTTGACTTTTTATACAAGCTACTGCAGGTAAAAAATTTAATGAGTATAAGGAGCCTTATTAATCTGAAAGCAGGTTTTGTTGGTAACTGGCTTTATAACTTACTGCTAAAAGTAATGTATGATATACCATGAAAAGGTCAAACTTTAAAACTTTCCTAGGGGTCTCTAGGATTTTCTGCTGTTTATCTAATTTAAAATGTACTATATTCCACCATAAAACTGGTTTTCACTCTGTTGGGAAGCAGGGACTACTTAGTTCATACTCAGAAATTCCAATATTTATCAACACTACACACTGTCAAATTCTAGAAGCCCATCTTCAAGTCCGCGAGGTAAACCCCCCACATTTTCTTTACAGAACACATCTACCATTTAGCCAGATCACAGCTTCTCCTGATAACTGATAGATCATGAAAAGGTGCAAATCCGGGCTGCAGTACAATTCCAGTCATCTTACCTTGGGGACGTGGGCAGCGACTTGCTCTCCGACCGCTGGGCTTCTAAAAGCTGCTGGAGTTGGTTCTGCAATGTCACACGTTCCACTGTCTGCCTGCAAGAAAATGTAACACTGGTTACCTCAAATTGTAAAACTGACTGCATAAGTAAGTTACAGGATACTACTCTTTCAACTCTGTATTAAAGAACGAAATCCTCTTCACCTGTACTTTAGGTAGTGAATAGAGAACTTATAAATAAGAACATAGAGAGTTTGTGCTTTTGTCTGAATCTCTGTTGACATATTGTGATCACTGTAGGAGAACAACTGAGAGAACCTTACCTGTCATATAATTTATTATACTTCTTATAAGGACAAGTGTGTGATCATAAGCAGCAGTGAATTGAAACTGAGTGACTCACAGACACAAAAGTATGGCAAACTTAGGGCCATTTGTTTCTTACTTGTTTGTGGAAAAGAATAGAAAGCGGACAGACTAAGTAGTCACTTCGTACATTTGGTGGATTTATCAGCTAAGCAACAGCTCCGACAACTGTTCCCTCCTTTTCTATTTGCAAATGAACTCAGAGAGGTTTCTGCCCACTGGAAAAGTTGGTGGAAACTTCAGCTGCAGCATGGAATTAGGTATATGACTTCAGTACCACATCTGCTTGCTGCCCAACCTTACGAAAGGTCCTACCTGTGCTCTGCATCCAACTCAGTAGTGCTACGCCTACTTCAGTTTATCACTTTCAGTGTGGTGTTGTGATCTACACTGTTTTGCAAGTAACTTTAGAGACCAAAACTTTAAAAATTGCTATAGTATCTAAAAATTGTTAGTAATATGAGAGTGTTATCCATAGTAGAAATTCCATGCACCATTTATCACGTGTAATCATATCTGTTGTCCTGTAACATACTTATTTCCATAGGCAGGACTCAGTTGAACAATATAACCCACAAATCCTCAAGTAGTTTTACAAGAATGACAGAATAGATCAATTTGCCACAAAAAGGTCTTGTCCCTTTCCCAGCTCCTATAAAATTCAGATGTTCCATTCTCACATCAAAACACCCCTTTAACTTGTTAGCCACAGATAACATTCAACTTTGTTTAGTGATCTGTAATTTCCAGTGCGTCTAAACACTGCACAGACAGAATTATTGGAAAACTACAAGGAAATGAGATTAGGAGCTTTTTATTACTGTACATATGCTACCTTTAACCTGAAACAGAATTGGTACATTGGGTTTTATTCCCTGGTCCTGATCAAATGACCATGGGAAAATGACATTTTATCTGCTTCAGTTGCTGTCTCAGTAATATGTTTTTAGCACTTTTATTCTTGTTGGATCTGCAGAACTAAGACAGTTCTCAACAAGTGAGCTGGACACTCTCCTAGCTTGCATGCCATCAGCAGAAGATTTAGCTGAGTTCCAGATGCAGTCTTTATAACTGGCAATGTCAAAGCCAGAAAGAATCCAGGATGCTTTTTAGACTAGAGGTTGTACTTGCAGGGCTGGCAGAAAACAAATGTTTTACCTTTAATTTATCGAAGTGAGATTGAAAAGCACTGCAGAAATAAAGGTGTGATCTTGACATACTGCCTTGCCATCACATTTTACAATACAGCCATGATTTATGTAGATCCTTTCTTCCTTTGATTTTCCATCTTCCTTCCTCTGGCCTACACACTACCTTAGACTATTTTAAAATGACTCCTACCATCTATCAATATTGGCTTATATTGCAGCTCCCCAGATACTCTCTTATAAGAGCCAGGGAAATTTTCATTTGAGATTAGGTTGTGATGCAATTTATCTGTTTTCTTTTCCTTTTATCATACCTTCAATTTCTATTTCTAAATATCTAAATAATGCAGCTAATTTTTTTTATGCTTTTAACTTTAGTGGAAATCTCTGACATGTCTTCTTCTTGAGTTAAGGTTCTCATTCCACTTAAACAATTTATTGTGCTAAATGAGTTGAAGTTTACTCCATTTTCACAGTATAACTAGTTAGTACATAACTCACAGACACCCACACATCTTGCCAGCACTATCCCTAAAGATATATAACATGCACATATATATCTAAGATAACATTGGAGACAAGGGATCACAACTTCTTGGAACAGTAATACTGCAAAGTATTAAAGCCAGACTGATTTAGGAGACAAGATCACTATAGCTTCAGGGTAAGAGAGTATACTTATTTTGTTGTAATTAATGGCCAAATTCTGAGGGTCTAACCTTAGACAATGTTCCCAGTGAGTAATATGTAAGGACCCTTCTGTGTCTGCTTAGACATCTGTGGACCCCAACTACCTCCTAATGAAATTGAGGAGCTCAGTAACTGCAGAGGGAGTAGGTGGAGGCACTGGACTCTACTGGAGTATCTTTCATAGCATGTTTTCTTATTTCTCATTTTTTTTCCAAATAACACAGGAATGGCTACTCTACAAAGGAGAACATAAAATGGCTTAACTAAATAAAAAAGAGATGGACATTGTAAAGTTTATGTTGGGTTTCTTACCATATGTCTATATAACGTGTACGACCTCCAAAAAACCCCAACCAACCAAAAATCCCAGCAATTTACACACACTTTGCCATACCACTACAAAATTTTTTTATTCAGCTATTTTTACAGCTATTCCTCAGAAGTTTCAGGAAAATCATGGATTTCTTTTACAGAACACAGAAAACTGCCTACAAGAGAGATTATTAAATTATTTTCTCAACTTCATCTTTTGACTCATGGTTTGCTTTGATTTTTGCCTTTACAGAGATTTTGGCTTGATAGTGTATCAAAAGAATCAGAAGGTGTCTCATTCATTAACTGACTTGCGCATCCAGATGTATAGATGTAGGATGGTGCAATTTGAGAATGCAGGTCCATCATCAGGCAGCATTGCAAAAGAAGTCTATGGAAGCATTAATTAATGACATAAAATTAATTCTGACATGGTCTCGTCAGACCAGGAAAGCCCAAACAATACAAGTCATACTGTGGGTAGGAATTTTCTACAGTGGCAACTAGTAGATTTTTTTAGGCAGGTGAAATCAGCGAGGGAATAACTAGGATTGTAAGACCTATGGAGACCGCAGGCAGCAAAATGAAAGCAAATCACTTTGTACAATCTCTACAATAAACTTTTGTGACTGTACCAAGTATTTTGTTTACTTCAGAAGGTCATACTGGTTTGACAAAAATTCTATAATTAGCAAGAGCCATAAAGCAAAGCTTGCATTTTGAAGCCAGTAACCGTAAGTTTTTGTGGGCCACTTTCCTTTCCGCCTGTGGAAAGAATTGCTTGGTTTTTTCCCCTTTTGGGGAAAACCCTTAGTTAATCCTCTTGTGAAGATTTGATGGAACATTTGTAATTACTATTTATTTCCTTCTTTCATATATTTCTGAATGGAGACTTAGACCCAGCTCAGAATATTTTTCTATACTCCTCTGTGTTTGTCATCTGAGCTGCTTTGTTCAAAGAGCTGAAAGATGTGAAGACTGGAAAAATGTGATGTTATTGTTTCCATTTTTTGCCTTCCATTCAGGAATGGCTCCAAACAGTCTAATTTCTTTCTAGAACTGCTCTGTGTTGCTTGATGACTGGAGGAACTCATAAAAAGAGAATGGAAGATGATACATCCTTCTTTGGGTTAAAACTTTTGAAGATACGGGTGTTGATAAGTGCTTGTCTAAGAAGGTTTTTCACTGCTTTTCTTCTTGCAGAATATCAAACTTTCCAGTCTTCCTGTGCTTGGGGAAGTAGTGTTATCAGATGAGGCTCCTATGCTTCAGAATAAGGCACTCAAAATAAAAAAGATTGCATGATCAGCTCATGTTCATGGCAGCTGAGGGAAGGCTGGGAAGGACATAAGGGCTGTCCGTGTTGATATTACTGACTGTTCAGATAATCCATCATGATCCAATCATACCTCTTGTGTCTCTAGAACAATGTTCATTAACACTGGTAGAAGTAGGTGGGGAAAGTCCAGGAAAGATGGCTCAGCTGCCCAAGTTGGAGCTATTCCTATATAACAACCGTTTGAAGTGACTTAGACCGTAAACTTGACTTCCACCTGTTGCCATCTGATGTTTTCAGGGTCTTCAGAACTGCTTTCAGGATCTTCAGAAGTGCTGCAGCCAATGGATTCTCCTGCTATGACAGAGGTGCCCTTGACAAGCTGCTCCAGGGATGTACTTTGTACCATCTTTGGATTTTTAAGGATAAGGACTGCAAAACAGGGCAAGAGTCTTCTTCCATCATCCCTTCTGGCTCCTGAGCGTGAGCCTCTGAACATGGTTCATTGCATCTACCAAAACCACTCGCAGACAGAGGCTTGCAGCCCAAATAGCCATGCAGAAGCTGCTCTTTCAAGCAGAAAATAGATTATTTCACTGCCTCAGTAAACTGCAACAGGGTTGCACAAGAGACTTACATCTCTTTGTAGAAGAGAGAGAAGAGGCTGCTGCTGCACTTACTGGAACTAATCTGAAGGCTGAGAAATAGGCTGCTGAAGGGAAGCAGATTTAACTCCAGCTGAAACAAGCAAAGAAGCCCCTTAGGAGCCAGATAAGAATCATTTAAATGACTTCCTATGGATGCAGTCTGTGAGATGACAAGTGGGGATACTTGGAAAAGTGTTAATACTTTTGTCATGAAAGTCACAACTAGACTCTTTCTGTGGGAGTCTGTTTCTGTGGGAGCAAACAGCCTGCTGACTGATATAACAACTCTTTCTTTTCATTATGAGACGTAACACTTATATCAAGTATAGGGTGAGAACTGAAGAGAACTGAAACATGGGTATTCTGTGGTTGCCAATTCTACTTGCTGGTGTGTGTGGCATTTTTCTTTTTTGTTCTGCTGAATTATGAGGAAAATATATTTCATTATATAAGGATATGAGTCAGATGCTAATGCTGTCTTCTAGGGAAATGCCATGTTTATTTTTTTTCTTCCTTTATGTCAGTTGATTGCATTTTTCAGCAAATGGACCAACTACCACGAAGTACATTGAAATAGCCATGCAACAGTGTCAGGCTGTAAAATTATGAAAACGGTAAATGTTATAATGGTCTTCAGTTCAGTGTTTGTATTTTTGACAGTATAAATGGAAAAGAATGAAGATATTGCAAAAAGAAAATGTCAAGGTAAAGACAGGGAGATCACTTGCCAGCTACCATCATGTGCAAAAGAGATTCAGTTTGGGGAATTTAACTTAATTCATGGTCAATTAGCATAAATATTACATTACTGGTTCAGGTATTGGGAAACAAAGAAGGACAGACATTTAAAACATCTATCCTCCCCTCATCGAAGTTCAACTTCTCTCCCAGATTCATCTGCACTCATAGCTCCTATTCGCCACCATTTTCAGGCTTCACTCCAGACGCCTCTCTTCCCCTCTTGTCATTGCTGCAAGTTATCCCTGGTGTTTTCAGTAAGCCAACATGCAGCACAGGTCAGGGTTCATGCGTAGCAGTTTCTCTCCACTGCTCCATTTTTTCCCACTCTTTCGTATTCTCTAGTGTGGGTCTTTGACAGGATGCATTCCATTCAGGAACTCACTGGCTCTGGTGTGAGCTTGTCCAAGGGCTGCAGCCCTTTCAAGGGATGTGCCTGTTCCACCATGGGTACTCTATGGGCCACAGTCCCTTTGAGGGTGTGCCTTCCCCACCATGGTGCACCTCCAGCTCCTCTGACCTTGCTGTTTCCTCTGATTGTCAGTCTTCTGTTCTCTTCTCCTCTTTGGCATTTTCTGCTCTTTCTTATATATGTTTTCACAGAGGTGCTACAAGAATGATCAGTGGGGATTGCTGTGTCCTGCAGTGGGTCTGTTGCAGAAGGAAGCCCTTCACCTGTTCTCACTGAGGCCACTCTGCAGCTGCCCTGCTAGCAGAGTATTGTAATTTATACCCAATACAATTAGCTACATGCTGCTTGCATAAAATTATATGGTCTCCTCTAAACATGGAGTTATCAGAAGTCATTTTCATGGATTGCGATAGCTGAAAATCTCTTGATCACATATCTAAGTTGGTACAATATTAGGTCAGTGCTGATGGTTCCTAAGAGTGTTATGGGCCTATTGACTTGTTAAGTCACAGTAACTGCACATACAGTTGAAGCAAGCAATTAGAATAATTTGTGTTTCAAAATAATAGGCTCTTTATAGAACTTTTAATAAAAACCATACCAAAATATTAAAACAAGTTCATATAAAGAAATAAAGAACAGAAGATATTTCCTGAGTAGCCATTGTGGGTTTTGGTGATTTTCCAAGTCCAAAAAAATTCCTTCCAAATACTATTTCTACTATTCCTCCCAACATCAACAGCTGGCACTGTAACTGGGAAGAGCCACTCACTGTATATGAAAGCATGCTATGTCAGCAGAAATGATGGTCTGTAGTGATGTGATCGCAAGATATGCAAAGGGAAAAGGGACTCAATTGCTTCCTACATACCCTTTTCAGCTGCCACTTCCTTCATCCATGTTCACAGCAAACTGGCACAAAAAGAACAGTTGAAAAACTGAGCTGCTAAAGGTAAAAGGGCAACTACTTGAGAGCAGGAAAGAGGGGAGTAATAGGGTAGAAAGATGACTTGAAAATGTCATCTATAAGAAGCAGAAAACAGACACTAATAATAAATTGAAGATGAAGTAGGGTATTGTTTTAAGATCAGTCCTTCTTGCTAACAATGAAACACTTACTCCTTCAGCTGCTTAGTCAGCTTGACAACCTGAGAGGCCAATGACATACATGTCTCCACAACTACTAAGTAGCGGGAACACATGGTGTGCCCCTGTCGCTCAGCACTTTGTGAGGGCTTCTCTCCCACGTGGTTTTGCATGGTGACATTTGCTCCATATTCAACCAATGTCTGTAAAAACACAAAAGGAAACAGTGACATCTGTAAGTGTAAGTCTCTGCTGTGACTTTTGATGAGAACAAGAATGGTTGGACACATAGCACTCCAGAATAAAATGCTTGAAAATGTTAGTCTAAGACAATAATTTTTAAAATTCAGTCTCTGACAAGTCTATATGAAACTTGAATTCAAACCACATACCAATAAAATCTACCACTCAGGTGCAACAGTAACATAGAAGAGTGAGCTGCAGTTCAGAAGAGCTATAAAAAGACTATATCATATATATTATTCCTTCCTCTCCCCTTGAAGTCCTACTCAATTAATTTGGTTTCTGTTCATTCATTTGTACAGCATAGCATCACTTGTAGCATTCATACAGTGAGTGGGACCGCCAAATGAAACCAGAGGACCTTCATTTGGCCACCTATTGATTCTCTCCAGCACCATAGTAACAAACTTTTTCAGATGCACCTATCTATGTGTTACAGAACACTGTGATAACTTTACACATGGCAGACCTAGAAAAGAAGACACAGGACATCTGTTCTGGATAACATCAGGGTCCAGAGCAGCATGAACACATTGCTAGCCAGTTTAGAGTGGGTGGTGATGAGCTGTAATGGCTTACCAGATCTGGTAGCTATCTCTGGGATCTCCACACTACAAAGTATTTCAACATGGCCTTAGAATCTCAGTTTAGGAATGTCTTTGCTACAGTGTTTGCTGACTCTTTTTGTTTAGCTCTCCATTTCCTACTACAGCAGAATGCCTATGTTTAAAACACTCAGTAGAGCAGTCTCAGTGTCCTGATTCCTTCGCTAAGGAATGTTTGGATATGAAAGATGGGGCAGATACTTTAGGTCAGACAGGTACAAATTTCTTATGACTTTATCAATCTGGTTGGAATTTTTGGGGGATTTGGTTGCTGTGGTTTTTAATGCTGAAAGAAGTCCCATTGCTTCACACTTGCTTGGCTAGTCCCTGTTTTCTTTTGAAGACATACTGAAATATGTGTCAGCTTTTAGTCTTTAAGAAAAATAATGTCTTATACTCTGATGTATATCTCTGAGTTACTCACTGTACTGGCAGAGAACCCTAGCTGAATGCTGGAGAACCATCCAGGTTGTAAGTGTGACATCTGAGTTACTCTAGGACTAGAATACAGAGTGTTCTAAGTGCAAAAGAAGTTCTGTCAGGCTGACCTCAAGACATCCAACAACTGAAGCAAGAATTGAGACCAATTCTTCTCTCTTTACAATCTGTTTGTGATAATCAGTGTTAGGTACTATTTGAATTAATGGAGTAGGTAGAATAGGACCTAAATGTTCTCAGCAATGCTTTGACACACATTGATCCCAGCCCTTTGGAAAATTTCTGATCATATACGTCCAGAAACTACAGCATCATTAACTTTACACATACACATGCATAAGAGGAATTGCATGGCTGAGTTCTTGGTTGACTTATCCAAGCAGAGCTGGTAAACCACTGAGGATTAGGGGACTTTGTTGACCACAAACAGCAGACACAGAGACCTCTACATCTGCTAACAGAAAAGTGAATGACAGAGAAGCAGGTCTACCTGATCTGCTAAAACCATGCAGAAAGGAAAGGTATGAACCCTTGCACTGCATCTCATGTCAATAGATTGGGTTTACTTTGTCAAGAAAGAAAATAAAGAAGTTACGACCTTGCAGAAAGTAATCATATAATTTGAAACATGATAGGAGCATCATCTGCTCATAAACACAGTGAATAAGAGGGCCAGGGAATCACTGACAGCCTGTGACTCTTCATTTTTTATGCTGCTGCTTATAGTTTCCCTGTTTCCTTTATCACTTCTTTCTTCTTCCCAGATTATTCACTGTACATTGTTTCTAATTAGACTATAAGCTCACTGGGCAGAGGGCTTATTTTGTTTCACAGCACAACGAAATATCAACTACTCTTGAGACTGCGAGGTGTTAGTGAAGTGACATTACTAACATTGTGTATTTTTATCATCACTAGGTATTTTCATAATTTATTTCTCATGGCTTCACTTCAATACAAAGCACTTGCTGAACTGCATGACCTAAAATAAAACAATCTTGAGAACTCTAAGCCATTTATTAAGGTTCATTCTTCACAGGGGAAGCAGGGCTAGCCTCATTTTTGTTTAGTTTTATCCATGAAAACAGCCTGCAGATGTCACCACTTCGTTCAAAATCATCTACTCAGTTCTCCTTCAAATGCATTGCACATCTTGATGAGGCACTGTTGAGATAGCAACCCTAAACACATACTCCATAGCAACCCTAAGCACACCCTCCCCGCTACTAAATTATAAACATTTCTTCTACCCACTTTTTTCCAACTGATCATAGCAATTGTCTACAACTCAATAATAAACTCACTAGATTCAGTGTGATGTGATTCTTTGTTTATTTTATTCTTGTATGAGTTTTTCCAGGGTCCATTCCTGACACCTTTAAGAAAAAGGACATGTCCTCTCAATAAGAAAATGCAGAGATGGTCATGTTCTCCAAATCTATTTGACTGTCTTCTTTTCAATCTATTCATTCAGCTCAACCTGTTTTTCCTTTTTTATTATACGAGACTCTCAAACTGTCTTTTATGGAGTTATGGCTTCTCAGTGTCCAGATATATAAATAGATTGCCATAACAATAATAAGCAGCTCTGCACCTGTAGATTCAACATAACAGTGTGCATAAATATATTTATCTTTCTGAAGAAGTTAACTAATGAAAATTGACCAGCTGTATTTCTTTTAGGGTTGGACTAATACAAATGTTTTGTATTTGCAGTGGCCTAAGATGTGACATGAATCAGTTCATACGTGGTAACAGGAATAACATGTTTACTGATATATATCTGACTCCTTTGAAAATTACTGCTCCTGCTTCACTTAATCACTTCAATTTTTATTTCTTGCCTTTCTGCCAAGTGGTTATTTATTCTTTTATCTGTTCTTCTCCAATGACTAGTTTGTTTTTCAAATACCTCTCTGCAATTTCCTGCAATAATTTTATTTTTATTTCTTCTCCAAAGAGTTTCTATTCAAAGTGCCAACAACACAAATACTGAAATGTACTTCTGTGACTAATAGTCCTAGCAAATTTGATGGAAAGAAGGTACATCTGCAATTCAACAGAAAGTTAAGTTGCTTCACCTTCAATAATTTAAGGGAACAGGAGGCCTGTCAGCCTGACCTTAGTGCCAGGGAAGTTCATCGAGCAGAGCACCTTGACTATCCTCGTGCGACAAGTACAGGACAACCAGGGGATCCCACCCAGCCAGCATGGGTTTATGAAAGGCAGGTTCTGCTTGACTCACCTGATCTCATTCTATAACAAAGTGACCTGCTAGTGGATGAGGACATGTGGACATGTCTTCCTAGACTTTCGTAAAGCTTTTGACACCATTTCCCACAATATTCTCCTGGAGAAAATGGCTTCCCATGATGTGGACAGGTGTCCTGTTCACGGAGTGAAAAATGGGCTGGATGGCAGAGCCCTGAGAGTGGTGGTGAGTGTACTTGCATCCAGATAGTGGCTGGTCATTGGTGGTGTTCCCCAGGGCTCAGTGTTGGGGGCAGTCCTATTTAACATAATCAGCAACATGGATGAAGGAATTGGGTGCACCCACAGTAAATTCACAGATTACACCCAGTTGAGTGGGAGGGTTGGTCTGCTAGATGGCAGGAAGGCTCTGCAGAGGATCTGGACAGGCTGGATCAAAGGGCTGAAGCCAATTGTATGAAGTTCAATTGCACTTGGGCCTCCCCATGCAGCACATCAGGATTGGGGCAGAGTCACTGGAAAGCTGTCTGGCAGAAAATAACCTGGGGGTGCTGGCTGACAGCAGCTGAACATGAGCCACCATGGGCCCAGGTGGGCCAGAAGGCCAATGGCATCCTGGCCTGTACCAGCAATAGTGTGGTCAGCAGGCATTGGTGAGGCTGCACATTGAGCCCTGTGTCCACTTCTGAGCCTTTCATAACAAGAAAGATACTGAGGTGCTGGAGCGAGTCCGGAGAAGAGCAATGGAGCTGTGGAAGGGTCTGGAGCACAAGTCCTGTGAGGAACGCTGAGGCAGCTGGGGGTGTTTAGCCTGGAGAAAAGGACACTGAGAGGGGACATCGCTCTCTACAACTCCGTGAAAGGAGGTTATAGGCAGGTGGGGATCAGTCTCTTCTCCCAGGTAACAACTTAGCAGGATGAGAGGAAATGGCCTCAAGTTGTGCCAGGGAGGTTTAGACTGGATAGTAGGAAAAAAATTTTCACAGAAGGGGTTGTTAAGTATTGGAACAGACTGACTGGTGGAGTGGTGGAGCAATTCTCCCTGGAAGCATTCAAAACCCACGTGGATATGGCACTTGAAGACATGNGAGAGGGGACATCGCTCTCTACAACTCCGTGAAAGGAGGTTATAGGCAGGTGGGGATCAGTCTCTTCTCCCAGGTAACAACTTAGCAGGATGAGAGGAAATGGCCTCAAGTTGTGCCAGGGAGGTTTAGACTGGATAGTAGGAAAAAAATTTTCACAGAAGGGGTTGTTAAGTATTGGAACAGACTGACTGGTGGAGTGGTGGAGCAATTCTCCCTGGAAGCATTCAAAACCCACGTGGATATGGCACTTGAAGACATGGTTTAATGGTGAACATGGCAGTGGTGCTAGTTTGGTTGGACTTCATGATCTTCAAGGTCTTTTCCAACCTTAAGGATTTTATGGTTCTATGACTCTATGACCAGCCATTCAGTTCAGCTCTATAGCTTTTTTTGGTATGTCTGCATTCAACACAGGTACTGGACAGAGGTATCCAAACTGTTTTATTCAGCTCTTGCTCCCATAGGTACTGTAGAAGTACAAGCCTTATCAGCTGGACAAATTACGGTTTTTAGCAGCTCTAAACTATATTGTTTTCAGTGCCCAAGATCATTCACTGAGAATTAGTTAGAAATCAGCATCACCTGGCATTGTATAGCACAGATTCATTCCAGGATAATAAGTCTGACAAGGATGGTTTACTCAAGGTGTAAATCCTTCAAAAAACTTATCTTTTATACTTCCCCTAAGCTGGAGAGCTACAAGTACTCAATGGAAAAAGAAACAGAAGGAAAATATCAGAACAATAAGACAAGTATGCATATCTGCACTGGCTGCCCTTTTGTAACATAAAAATATACACACCAGCTGCTTATGTATAAACAATATAATCATGCTTCCATCTTGCAATAAAAGTTATTTTAGGCTTACAAGAGCATAACTGAGAATAGAATCAAAACCCCAGAGCTTTTCAGTATTTCAGTCTGACTACTACAGGCTTAAAGTTCTTCCTCCTAATATATTTTAACGTATCAATAATTACACCCACTTAGATTTCCCATAATAATTTTTGGTTGTTATCATTCAGGCTTGAAGTTTAGAGATTTCTGTTCTATCTACCACTCTACCTGTATGCATCCTAGATAGCCATGTTGAGCAGCTATGTGAACAGCAGTATTTCCGTCCTGGTCAACTTCATCCAGTGAAATCCCTTGTTCTTGCATAAACTGAAGAAGCCACAGAAGGATTTTCTCCTAGGGGAAAAGAAATGTCCCAAAAGATAAGATATAATGAAAAGCTAAATATACTAGAGGAACACTGGTACTGCCAGTTACTAATACTATCCAAAAATTCCTTGTTTTCAGTCTCTCTTAACTTTGTAGGAGTTAGTGCATCATGGGTCTCCAGCTTGTTTTTTTGGGGTGATTGTTTTTTTTTTTTGCCCCCAAGGAAATAAGATGAAATACTTTATTTTATAAAAAGACATAATAGGAAAAATATCAGTACTGTAGCACATTCTGAGAAATTGGATATAAAGATCATGTGTGCCTCTGTGATGAAACCTGAGGCAGAACAACTCATACATCAATACAAAAATCAGATTGTGAAATTTGGTCAAATTTCACAGGCCTCTTTGGAAAATTAAAACAGGAGTATGCTTAGATCACAGAGCTGAGCAGTTAGACTATTCCAATCTATAATCATTCCCCAGCTCTAGGTGGTTCTGCTAAAGAAGAAGCAACATGAGTAAAACTAAGAAATACTGCTACCCTAAGATCTCAATGTATTGACTAATACATTTGTATGTCCTGCATGTTGGAAAGGATGGGGAGACTGGACTGCAAAAACTTGTCACTGAAAGTCTAAAAGGCAAAACTGAGGTAGAAACTTACTGTTTTTAACATCCCCTTTTGTGTGTGAATGTAGGTGCAAAACACATTTTCCTGGATATTCTTTCTAACAATGGAGAATTATTTATGTGCACTAAGCTTATTTAATTAATTTTCTCCAGCAGGTTTATTTGAAAAAAATTTCTCCTCTGTAGGAACTTCCTATGCCTCTCCAGCTTAAATTTCATTTTGCCCTACTGAATATGATACGCATTGAAAACCTAGAATAGATCTATAGATTACATAGGAAAATGGGGTCCATTAAAGGGTAGCTGACTGCAGCTGCATTCCTAGTTTTTTGTATGTGAACAGGTGAAAAGAGTAAATTACTTCCTTGCTTAAATTTTTTTTAAATTTAAACAGGTATTTTTTAATACCTTGCATTGATATCTATTGTGTTATACTGACTCGGAGCTCCAGTTCAGGCTTTGTAGATTCTAGTGTTGCTGAGGCAAACATTGATCCACAGACTTAACCTGCAGCACCTCAGTACCTTCAGTGACACGTAAGTACATAATCACCCACAATTAGAAACATAGAAAACTGAAGGGTACCTAAATAAAACAGTACTGAAACGACATATAGGAATCTGAGCAGTAATTAAGTAGAAGAGAGAAAGAATAATAATGAGAAAAGAAAATTCTACAAAGGTTAGGCATAAACCTATATTTTTGTGTAGAAGAACAATAGAAATTTTAATCTCAATGAAAAGGAGAGGGATCATCAGACTATTCTAGGGCTATTCCAAATGGTTCTGCCCATTCAACCACCTGGGTCTCTGCTTACTGCTTCAGAGGGCTGGTCTGTCTGATACATATCTTCTTCATATCTTCACTTTAGCAGCAAGTTTATTTCTATTACGGGCTGAAGGCATAGGCATATTTACTTCTCCTTGGCTGAATGCCCAATACAGCTGACAGCCAGCATAGAGAGATGATTTCAGATCACATATCCCTTTAATAGTCGTTAATTGTTCAAATAGTCTTGAGCAATTTCTCAATACGCCAGTGGTGTTGGCCAACAATGAAGAAGGATTATACTACTTCTATGAATTGCCCCTATGTTTTAATAATTAAAAGAAAAATATTTTAGCAAAATTTATCCGCAGAATTGGAAGATGACTGTACCTTTGAAGTCATATATTTCTTCAGAACATAATAAGGACCAGAATGTTAAGCATGTTCTTTAATTTTGTGATCACAATCAGCTTGAAGCAAATGATGCTTTTTAGTCATTTATCTTATCAACAAGGAAATCAAGTGGCTGGGTAGCTATATTCAATTATCTGTACTTAGAACTATCTGTGCATCAAGAGATCACAGACACAAAGTCACAGTTCTACTCAAACAGTTTGTGTTTCAAAGAATTTATCCTTGACCAAAAAAAAAAAAAAAAGAGAAAACAAGTATTTTTTTTTCACTTACAACTAGGGAAAACAAAAACATCATATATCAAAATATATCACATATCACTTTACTAACACATTACGTATTTGCAACAGAAGTGTTCTCAGGAATAGATTTATAGTATTCAACTCAATTTATTCAGACAAAATGAAAAAAAAAAAGAAAATTCATCAGATGAAGACAATGGAAAATAATCCATTGAAAAAATAATCCATGAAAAATAATCTGTTATCCAATAAAGATAATGGAAAACTTTTTTGTTATCTAATAGGAACTGATAAATACTAATGAATTATTCAGTATATCCATTATTTTTAAGACCCACAATGGTCTTATGTTCTAGCAGTTATTAACATCCCTCTGGCGTATTCTAGACCTACAATAATTCAAACTTCTCTATAAAAAGATTTCATGAAAATTTGGGACAGGCAGCCAAAATTTGTTCCATCAGCTCACTTTTGGAGAAGAAAGTACATGGACAATTTAAATCACTACATGGCCTACAAAAGGAAAGATTAGCATGGTGAGGAGTACTGACTCTTCAGCTAATCCTAGCACCATCAGTTGATATTAATTAAATAAGCTGCCCTTTCCAATATCTGTTCACAGAAGAGGAGTAGGAGTGAGTGAAAACATTACATTACCCTTGTAAAAATGACATTAGACAAATGCAAATATGTCTGAAGTGTAAATTAAGGTGTTTTGTTAGGCATCTGCAAATCTGAATGTCCTACACTCCTTCCCACTGTGCTCTCCAGAACTGTATCACCATCAAGTTGTACACAGTATCCCTTCTTGGTCCTCAGTCATGGTTCCACAATGACCCTTAGATTCTCTGGAGCTCAAAAGCTACAAAATCTTGGCATTCCGCACCCTCTACCTCTTACCTGTGCAATCCATACTAACACAACATCTCTACTGGAAACAGTTTCCAACCCTGTGAAGCTCTTAGTCAGGACTAGGACGATGTGCACCTAGGACTGCACCACCATCTTCCTGGGACATGCTGACTGTGCCAGGCACAGCTGGTATGCCCTGCGCTCATGACTTACGCCTAGCATGAAGAGGCCTGCCAACCATCATGGTTACTCTTTCATAATCTCATGCTTAAAGAAACCCTTTCTAGGAGGTATGTTGACTAGGCTACAGGTTGACTTTAAGCTTTTGTCCTCTTCAATCAGATTATGTGGTTCCTCTCTCACTGGAAAAATATAATGTCACAGATACATCCTGGGAGACAGGCTATGACTGTGGTTTGATGACCTTTAACATAGGAGCTTTGCTATGAACTCCCTTCTGCTGCCCATCCTAAATTATAGTTCTTGAAGAAAAATATGGTGTGCATGTCTAATGCCTGGGGAAACAATGGATGGACTGACTCTTTTAGAAAAGGATTCAATAACAGGTCTTCCTTGTAAAAATATTACTCTTGTAATTCTGTCAAGACCAGTGTTTACATGGATTATCTCTTGTGTAAGTAATGGTAAAATAAATCAAACCTTCAAGGACAACGCCAGCTAAGCATTTAAATTTCCCAAAGTTTTTTTCTCTCAACACAGTTGGTTAAGATAGTCTGGCACCCTTTCAGCCTCAACATTCCCTCATGTTTGCAGGTTGTTTATGAATTGTAAAAAAAAAGAAAATTGACGTTACATGAGAACTTTCTTTGGCATTCAGCTAACTAAGAAAATTTGGCAGCAATTTATGTATCACCTTTTCAAATTTCATGGGTGGTTGATTGCAGCTGGTGTTTCTTAACTGGTAAAGCTTCCGTTCTGCTCTGAAAAGGATCTAGATAAAGTGTGCCAGATCTGTTTCTGGCAGAAGATAGCATAGTTCACTGAAAAAGCCCCAAAGTTTCATTGGATTTAGTTTATATAAATATCTTTAGAGATGAGGACAAAATTAGGCTAATCAAGTGAAGATATGAATTTAAGTTCACATGCAACTTTCTCTTCCAAACTTTTTCTTCCCAGTAGCAAACACGGGTTTTTCTAATCCAGTTCTGATCTGGCTCACATATTTGGTATACTCAGTGCTGGGTTTACAGGTCAAACTTGCTAACACCATCAATCTGTATATCCAGCAGAGTCTTAACTTGCACCAATAACATCTGCATAGTGAGTGAAGAAAAAGGAGGTCTTAGCACAGTATGAAAACAAGGGTGTCTGTGTGCCTGTGGAAAAAGCAGAAGAAAGGGCAGACTTACAGCTCCATAGCCTTCCAAACCTGCCTCCTCTCCTTCCTTTCCCCTGCAGTAAATTCACGCTTGGATAGGAGCATTTAGCAGCAGAAATACGCCACAATAATTGTAAAAAGCACAAAATCAGCGAGGTTTGGTGTCCCTGCCCGTATCTGGGGCGATTGGAACTAGATGATCTTTAAGGTCCCTTCCAACCCAAACCATTCTGTGGTTCTGTGATTCTATGATTTATCTTCAATGTCTGTCAAAGAAACTGTAGGGTAAAGAGGTCTATCTGCTAAAGAAATTATAGAAGAACAACTGATCACTATTCCTTCCATAGTAGATCCTGGAGAAGGTCCCTTGCAGAGGGGTTATTGCAAGGTCTGCTTAGGAAAAAACAGAGGTTGTGGGAAGAGAATGCAGTGTAATTACGTGGCATATATGTTCCACCAGACACTATAAAGCACTAGAATGCTGTACTTCAGTGGTGTCTCATTATTATATTAATAGATATGTTAGGTGTGAAACAGGATTGATTTACAACTTATTTTTGTATGTAGCTCTCAATGAAAGTGGCTAAAGCTAGACAGATGATGTTCAAGTTCCACCATACTTCACTGCCAATATAATGAATTCTTAAATTGCAAATTTTTTTTGAGATTAGTCTCTCCTGGAAGGAGTACGTGAACTGTTCCAAAATATTTGTTGCTCTTCTGATGTATCCTATGAATCCTCTAGATGACAGCTAATCTCCTTAGATTTACAGGTTGACCTAATACGCCAGCTAATCTTCTCCTTGCCATTACTCAAAGCTTATAAAACAAAAAACAAATAAACAAAAACCAACCAACCAACCAACCAACTTCAGAGGGAAAATGCTGAGAAAAATTACACAGATTAGGTTGGGAAAGATTTTGGTGTATTTGAACTAACTCAGAATACTTGTACTTAAAAGCCACAAAATGATACACATGCTTTAAATTTAAGTCTTCTATGAGCATTTAAGTAATATATTTTAAAAAGTAAAAGAAAGTCATACCTGGCCATAGCAACCTGCATAATGAATAAGGCTTGGGTGGTCTTTTGAGCAACTGAGTTCTGCAATAGCTTCTGTTTCGCTCACCATCCATCGAACACACTCCAGCTGACCATTCTAAACAAGCAAAAGGAAAAATCTAAATTCCTGTTGTTTCCATTCTAAACACATCTGCTAAAGAGGGAAAAGCTTATCAGAACTATTAAAAATTTCCAGTTTGATTAAAAATTTAAAGAATAAGCTAATAAAACCTTTTGTCTTTTTCTCCAGAAAGGTTGGCTTATTTAAAAATTGGTTCTTTTACTTTCAACAATACTTGAGCATACTTTGTCATTCACAGAAAAGAGTGTAAATATGATGGAGTTCTTCTTGTAAATGAGGGTGCTCCAGCACAAATATTTCTAATGATGACCCACGCGACTGGACTTGTCCTGGGTCATTGCAAAGTTTTTTAAGGGTCTTTAAGTGATCTGGCATAACTAATCTTGTGTAGTAATCCATTTTACTTTCCTTAGGTAGTACCCGCCAACAGAGAGGTTTTTTCTTACTCAAAATGCTTGAAAAATAACATCCTGCTGGATGCATTTCTTACTGCCATCACAGGAGGAAACTAAATTACCTTTATGTCACATTACAGCAGAGAAAGAGCCTGTTACCTTTATTGCTAATCCAGCTGGAGTTAGCTGCTCAATGTTTCTTTCATTCAAACAGTCTTCACCCATTAAAGAAGTGAGATGCTGCAGGCATTCAGCATGTCCCTTTGATGCTGCTACATGCAACAGATTGTTGTCACATTCATCGTGGATTTTATCCAGATTATCTGCTGCTAAGTGTGGCTGTTAAAAAAAAGCTGTCTGTTAGTTACAACTACGGATGAAAAGATACATTTATCCTCACAGCCCAAGACACAAGCCAAATACAAGGAGGTTTTCCCATAGGCATGTTCTTTTATAACCCAAAATCCGGAGATTTTCCCTTCACTGTATAGAACCTGGGATGCTCACTGGCTTGATCGACTGTGTGGTTTCTCTCCTTCTTATGCAATTGTCATACTACAGTGCAAGATCTTGAGTGGCTTCAAGTCTTCGCACTAGTCTGGTCATTGAGGTAGCTGCAAAAACACCCATATTTTAACAATTTCTGTCTGTTTTGAGGTTTTTTTCTCTCTCTTTTTTCTTTTTTTTTTTTTTTTGGCATTATATTGATGAGTAATTGAACAGAAAACATACATGACTTCAGAAAAAAATTCCTGATCAATTTGGCTCATCACAAAAGTGGAAGCTTGTGTTAAGCACAATTTATAACGAAGTGAAAGCACATGAGAGAAAGCTTTTATGTGATAGCTTATTTCCTTGAAAAAGTCTGTATTTACTAGGAGTTCTACACCACCATGACATAATACATTATTTCTGCCCAATTCTAATTGAGAGACAAAACAATTGGATTGAGAAACTCCAAAAGGAAAACAGAAGATTGAAGACAGAGTTAATGAGTAGCAGTAACTAAGTTCCTAGAGTAATGTGGTCTTGCCAGGGTATTGTTCCATGAGTCTACTTTATTTGGAGGTTTTGACCAGTTTGGAAAAAATATGTATTTTCTTATCTATGATGTCCTCTTTTCGCCCCCCAATTTCTATTTCTGGGTGAATTTAACTTGCTTTTATTTCTTAGTGAGCAATCTAATATTCTCTTCTGCCTCTGTCTAAGTTTGAATATCTTCCTTTGTTCTTGCTTCTATGTTAATAGCACGCCTTTGTGCTTGAGCTAGACTGGTAAATAGAGAAGCTAAACAAAAATCTAACAAAAACAGTTTTTATACATACACTGTGCCTCCACCAGCTGTTCTGTGTGGAGATCACATGCTCTGCATAATTGTGCTAACTTGCAACCAGTTACTTTGGAAACCGTCATTGACAGTGCCTGATCACAGTGCTAGAATTTACTTAAAAAACTTCATATGGGTCAGAGGCCAACAAGTATTTAGAGAAAGCTTCTCCCTGAGAATGCTGCTGCAACAAGACAGCACAAACACTCCTGAATAATAATCAGAATATAACAGAAGACTCTCTGTTTCCATCATCAATGTCTAAAGAACAACTGTGGTAAATCAGCAATAATAGAGTAAAGTGACCCACAAATGTGAAAGGCAAAACTCAGTCAGGATTTAAATTTTATATTTAAGTGAGCCTATTAGTTAAAACATCTGCCTTCTTTATGATTTCAAGGTACTGCATAAAATAGCAATCTTGGCTATGCATACATTAAATTAGTATCTTGGTTTTAATACACATTTTATTTAAATATTAGTGCTTTCCATTTGGAAGCCCAAACACTTAATTTCTAAGGAGTGTACAAGATAAAAAGGGCAGTGGTTCAAAATATTAACTTTGTCAGCTTAGATGGCTTAATAAACCACCTCATAGATCACTTTTATTCTAAGCTTTTTATGAAAAAGATGATACTTACCAGTAGAGATATTTGGCCTTCCTTTACAATGTTTAAGATGCTCTTAATTTTTTTCACCTCTTCATTCCTCTCTTCTGTGCTCCCTGCACTGTTCCAGTTCATACTCAGTTCCTCTAGCTGCTTGGTTTCTGCCACTGCCGTCTGCAGGTGGAAAGTCCTCCGATGGCAGTTCGGCATAGTCTTCTCAGCTTTGTGAGCATGAGGATCAACAATCGTCCTGCTGAGGAAGCCCTTGCCTTGGGCTTCAGATTCATGGACTGAGCTACACTTAACCAAAGGCTGGGAAAGCTCTAATTCTTCTGCTGAATGCTTATGCTGGTCAAGGACAATGGGCTGCGTTTTTCTCAGCTGAGAGCCTTTCACAGGAGACAGCACACAGAACTGCGGCCCGCCAGCAGGCAAGCTGTCTGTGTCCCCTGCAGGACAAGTCTTGCCACTCAGACCATTCACTGTTGAACACACACCCAAAAGTTTTTTCTCAGGTGCTACCTTTGTAAAAGGAACAGGTTGCTGGCTTGATTTAATATAAGGCACATCCAAAATTTCATCCATATCCAGGTCATAGTGCTCCAGGTCCCCAAGCAGAACAGCAGGCTCGGTGTTTTTGCTTTTAAGGCTCTCTCCTTCTCCTGGACTCTGGTCATCATTTGGAGGTGCTGATTGTGAATCACTGCCTTTCTGGTATTCTCCCTTCTGGTTTTTCTGGTCATCACTTTCATTGTTCTCAGAGCTTTCTGGCTGGTGTTTTAATGGGGAAACCCTCTTCACTGGTCTGAATTTATTGCACACATCTGCAATTCCTGTTGGTTTCTGTGCATTTCCAAGAAGAGTTGAGACCCCACAGTTCCAGCTGCTGCTGGAAACTAGAGAAATAGAGGAATTTGATTTAGAAGTGATTGCTACCTGACACGTGACTTGACAGCATGCTTTAAAGATATATCTGGCCAAACACTGGCAACAAGAATTATATGATGACACATTCCTATATAAGTAGACTTAATGACATCTTTATAAAAACTGAAGGATTTGATATTCCTGAAAAGAAACTTTCTTCAAGCAGGACATATATTGTAATAATTACAAATAAAGTAGTTCTAATCAAGAACAAAAATTGTCCATGAGCCAACAATGTGTGCTTGTGGCCAAGAAGGCCAATGATATCCTGGGGTGCACTAGGAAGAGCATTGCCAGCAATGATCTATAGGTGATCCTCCCCTTCTACTCGGCACATCTGGAGTGCTGTGTCCAGTTCTGGTCTCCTCAGTACAAGAGAGACATGGAGCTCCTGGAGCGGGTCCAACAGCGGGCTGTTATTATTAAGGGACTGGAGCATCTCTCCTACAAGGAAAGGCTGAGAGAGTTGAGCCTGTTCAGCCTTGAGAAGAGACAACTGAGACAGGACCTCATCAACATCTATAAGTATCTGCAGAGAGGGTGACAAGAGGATGGACCAGGCTCTTCTCAGTGATGCCAAGCAATAGGACAAGAGGCAATGGGCAGAAATTGATGTACAGGAAGTTCCACCTGAACACCTAAATGTGCAGGTGACCAAGCACTGGAACAGGTTGACCAGACAGGCTGGGGATTCTCCCTCACTGGACGTATTCAAGAACCATCTGGACACAATCCTGCACCATGTGCTCTAGGATAGTCCTGCTTGAGCAGGGAGGTTAGACCAGATGACCCAGTGTGGTCCATTCCAACCTGACCCAGTGGCATTTACAGTGGTCCTGTCCAACTATGTTATTTTGCATTCTGCTCTGTATTGAGAGGCATCATAAGAATAGGATGATTTTCTGGGATGGCAACAAAAGAGTTAGTCAAAACTTTTTAGTGGATTTGTTTTAATACCGGTAACAACAACTCAATTTTTAAGGCCTGTTTCCTGTGGAAGATGCATTTTTCTTACAAGAACTGGAAATTCGTATGAACAACAAATGAGAGCTGGGACTGTTCAGCTTGGGAAAGGAAAGGGTTAGAAAGAATCTCATCATTAAGAACAGGGAGCAAGGCTTTTCTCCATGGTGCCCACTGACAGGACGAGAGGCAATGGGCAACAAAGTAAAATGTAAGAAATTCTATCTGAACACAAGAAAACACTTTTTTTTATTTTGAGGCTGGTCAAACACTGGCACAGTTGCCCAGAGACTGTGAAATCTCCGTCCTTGGAGATACTCAGAATTCAATTGGACACCAATCTGGCTTAACCTGCTCTAGCTGCTCCTGCTTAAGCACAGCCATTGGACTCGGTAATCTTAAGTGGACACTGCCAACCTAAGCAATTTTGTGATTTTCTGATCTAAAAGTTAAGCCTACTTATTTAGGTATGATGTTTCCTTTTGAACTTCTCCTCTCTATGTTGGGCTTCTCTGACAAACTTTCCATCCCTTATATGTATAACCTGTATACACATGCCCCCTGCTCCCTGTACCTCTGGACCTTCCAGACAATTATTTCAGTGCACTCCAGGATAATTTGGCCAGTGAATCTAACTTGAGAGATGGAAAGGAGTTCAAGTCAACTGAACTCTTAATCCTACTGAACTTGCACTCAATCCTACTGAACTCGCACTCTTTCACACAGTCCCAGCTGGTCATATTTATGTTCTTCATAATCAGTGGAATTCTGGCAAAGAATTTTCTTTCTTTTGTTATTTTCAGTTGAGGGACAGCACTAACACCACTAAAACCTTTAGGCAGTTTCTATGCCTCTTTCAATGTACACTAAGAGCTAATGCATTCTGAAAGTCAAGAATACTGTTTAAACAAAGCAGATTTATAACATGTGCTAACTGCATATCAGTGGGATCTAATTGGTGGTCAAAACACACAATTTGCCATGATCACCTTCCTAAGGAAACAGATACATACACTTCCAGTGCAACATTAATATCTGAAGTGAAAGATTAGTATGGCTTAGTAGTTATGGACGTCTGAAAATTACATTAATACTTTTGGAAGTGCTTAAGAAAACATTTTTGAAGAAGAAATAAAAATAATAATAATCAAAAGGCATATAACTTAGTGGGCCAATACAAAGAACGCACTGTCCTGACTTATTTATGTTTTGTATAAGATTCTAGGTTCAAAGGCCTACACTTTTATGTTGGTTTTATTTACATGTGAAATTTTTTCCAAGTGATACAGGGAAATGGATACCATATGTTTCCCAGCTGTTTTGTTCTGACAGGAACTATTAAGCACTCAGTATGGAAATGAATTCTGTCTGAGTTTTATGAAAACACTGCTTTCAACACAGGGGTCTAGACAGAGGAAAAGGCATCAATATTTTGTTTGTCGTCACTATATTTAAGCTTACATTTATTTTGTTTCTTCATTTTCTCCACTTTTTAACTTTAATATCATACATTTACATAAATCACTGGAGACTAAAATGTAAAATTGGGCACTGAGAAGAAGCAATGACCTTTGTTACAAATCTGTCTTGAATAATTGAAAAGCCATGTATTTTTCCTTTCTTTCATAAAAGTTAGAGCAGAGTAAGGTACTTCCATTTTTCATTATTTTTCTTCCCAACATCTCTTTACAAACAGTGTTTTTCCAGAAAAAAAACCTGAAACACCAAGAACAGTTAGCAATATTTTTACTGACTTCAAAAAAATCCTCTTCAGTTAACTGAGATGATGAATTTACACTGCTTTTAATAAAGGATTAGAACATAGCATAGCTGAAGGGAAGAAAGAAAGTCAGACTGGTAGACACAGGATTTCTTTGTGCCATTTACTCCTTGGGAGCTGTAAAGGCTGCATCAGTCCTTAGACAGTTACAGCATGGTTTCCCTCTAAACAGCACTGAAACCACAGGCTGGAGAGGACCAGGATACAGCTTGAATCTTTTCATTCTGCTTTCAGATGCTTGTTACCTGAAGAAGCAAAAGGCTTGCCTATAGGCTGCAAAGCACAAGCACAGCAGGAATTACATTGACTAGTCTTAAACAGCTGCTCCAGACGAAAAGCCTCTTGCTCATCTCTCCATACTTATGAACTCGGACAGGGGCCATTAAAAGTTTGGGTCGAATAAATACTGATTGATATTATTTTATAAACAACAGTGAAAGATGGTCTGAGTTTAAGGCAGGAGGCTAGAACATGGAGCAACTAGTTTGATTTCAGAATCTGACAAATAATTCTGGAATACTCCTAAAAGGTGATGACAAAATTTTTTTCCCAACTATGTTGTCAAAATTATTTCTTTAACTTTTATTCATTAATATAAGAGACTTGGATAATCCTATTGTTGTATTACTGAAGCAAAAAGAGAGAGGAACACAAAAACTGCAGACTTCATTCACATCAGTAAAGTGTTATGCTGCCTGATATACCTGAAGTACCAAAGCATTTCTTTGGCACAAAAGAGAACTCTATCTGATGAAAACCTGCAACAGTCAAATTTGCAGATATAGTTCTTTACCATATATAGTGCTCTATGTTCTTCCTAAAGAAGACAAAATGCAAAATGTGAATCCACAGGCCTCTAGGCTTATTTACAGTTTTATTTATTTATTTATTTGCTTATAGATGTCCTAGAACTACTGGGGGCAAATCAGTAGAAAAGAAAATTAGGAAGCAACTTCTCTTACAATTTAATCACTTCATCTGATTCTATTTTAGGGAATCAATATTGATCCTCATAACATGTTTCCAGTTGAAAGCATCTGTTGATTTTAGAGTATTTTTCAACATCATCTCTATGTCTATAGCATGAAGAAGTGAGAGGGGGAGTTTTATCTGGCATACAAGCATCTGTATAACTACAGGATATTCGAGTTTTCTCCAACCATCAAGACAACGCCGTGCACAGATGGAACTTTACCCTTGTAACAGGCAGTTTCTGTGACACTTACAGTCTAATGCCAAACATCAGAATACTTCTAACTTGTCCTGAGTATAACAAAAATAACAATGGCAAGTTTTACATTAAGAAAGTCTGTGAATAGCATTGACAACTTCCTATATTTTTTTAAATGCAGCATTTCAGCATATTGCTCACGTAATATCGGGAGGGGGCCTGCAGTAAGTCTACACAAAGTTTCATATTTGGAGTTTTACTGTCATCTGAAAGAAATGCCTGAGCTTCTTCCTTGAGATATGCTTTCAGCAGAGACTCTTGAATCAATTAAGACTTGTAGTAATTCCAGGTCCATTTAAAGCTCTGTGATTCTGACTTTGAATACAGGTGCTGAAGTGTTGACTACACTAGGGAAACTTTCAGAAAACTCATGGTTGCTATTGCCAACACATCTCTAACACTGGCATGTGTATGCCAGTATGTGGGCTCCAAGTGACAGAGAAAGGGATGTCTCTTACAAATCAATGGATAATCAAAACCAGTTCTGAATATCTATTTACTGTTTTAGTAATATCACAAAATTCATATTTTACTGAATTAATTTTAACTGAAGGTGGCACTGTTTTACAGTTTTAATATATCAATAACTTGTACCAGGAATACAAGTTAACATAAGCGTTAACATAAGCTCTATAGCATGAGAACATGAATTAAGAACAACCCTGCACAGACAAGAACAGAGAGAGTTTGCTGCCATTTAAGTGGAATTTGAAGTCATTCTAAAGAAGAAAGAAAGAGTATACAGGGTAAATAATAATGAATCGTTTAAAATAACAATGCATCTTTTCCAGATAATTCAAATATTTTGATTCTCAGAGAATGAATATTTTTTCTTATCTCGGCTTGAGGAATAACAATGCAAAAGCTGTTGTTCTAAAGTAGAGAAATATAGGAAAGGCAAAGAAAATTTTGAAATTAATAAATTGGGTTTACCCTTGTGTGGACTGATCTATGGATGTGAAAGGAATGTAGCAAGCAAAGTTGTAACGAAAAATCACAAGATGTCATTCTGCCACAAAATGTGTGAAAAAGGAGGAGGGAGGATGCAAAAATTAGGTAGGGAAACAGCTTATATATACAAGCAAAAGTGTTTTTTTACTAAGAACATTCTTCAGTATTCTACCAAGGAATGATCCAACGGGTATTGTATTGTTTCAGACATATTTACCTCGGAGATATTTGGAGAAAGTCTGTGAAATTGATCCTTTTTAACACTGCTTCCGAATCAAATTTTACTTTATTTTCTCATACAACTAAAAACTATCAAGAGCTTGAGACAGAAATTGTCTGTAATTTTACATTCATTGATTTATTTATTTTTCTCAAATAGGAAACTAATATTTTGAATAATTTTTTGAGTGGCAATTACTTTGGGAATGAATAAAGCAGTGCAGAAGGATAACTGCATTAAAAGTGTATTTGCTTTTATCAATCTGTGAATAAACATCTAGAGAAGCATATCGCCTTCATTTGAAACATCCATTTGATGACAACGAAAAGTCATCACAGATGACAGAATATACTTTAATGACATGGCTCAGTGAAGCTTGTTGAACAGAGATGTCTTGAACCATGTGTTCAAGTGTCCTTAGAAAATGTGCCCAGAAAGAATGCAATCAATTTCATGCTTAATAACAAAATCATAAAGGGGTGATTTCTGTTTCAGTTCATCAGTCTATATTAAACAGTGCTTGAAATCAATGGACACTCTGGCTAACACTTCATTTCAGGAAAAAGGTCCATTTTTAAACTGCACTCTTTAATTTTCTGTCTTTGAAGATAATGACAAAATCACAGAATATGCTGAGTTGGAAGGAACCCACATGGATCATTGAGTCGAACTTTTAAGTGGATGGCCTGTACAGGGCTTAAACCCACAATCTTAGAGTTAATTAGCACCTTGCTCTGATCAACTGAGATAACGTTCACCTCAGTGGTTATTATGCTACCTAGAAAGATCATTATCTTGATGCATGATGGTAGAAAAAACAATTACCCTTTATTGTGGATAAACCATGGTTTTCCCTGCAATTTTTGCCAATCTCATATATCTTTCTCCTTGTAATCTGGGGGTACTTTGGTCCAAGGATCCCTTGGAATGATCCTGAGACAGAATTCCCTAAATCTGAGAAGGACTCAGAGAAGTCATAAAGGACTTGAATGCAGGACTTGAAGGAATACTAAGTAAGTTTGCAGATGATACAACATTGGGAGGAGCTGTTGACTCCCTTTGAAGGCACAGAGGCCCTGCGGAGAGATCTCAACAAATTAGAGGACTGGGCAACCACCAACTCTATGAAGTTCAACAAGGGAAAGTGCTGGATTCTGCACCTGGGATGGGGCAACCCTGGATGTACGGACAGAACAGCGAATGAGAGGCTGGAGAGCACCACCACAGAAAGGGACCTGGGTATCCTGGTTGATGACAAGTTGAACACGAGTCAGCAGTGCCCTGGCAGCCAGGAGGGCCACCCGTGTCCTGGGGGGGTGTCAGGCCCAGCATTGCCAGCCAGGCAAGGGAGGGGATTGTCCTGCTCTGCTCTGCACTGGGGTGGCCTCACCACGAGTGCTGGGGGCAGCTTTGGGTGCCACAATACAGAAAAGACATCGAGCTGTTAGAGAGTGTCCAAAGGAGGGACATGAGGATGGTGAAGGGCCTTCCCCATTAAGGGGAAGCTGTATAAGGAGCAGCTGAGGTCACCTGGACTGCTCAGCCTGGAGGAGAGGAGACTGATGGGAGACCTCCCTGCAGTTACAACTTCCTTGTGAGGAGAGAGAAAGGCACTGATCTCTTCACTCTGGTGACCAGTGACAGGATCCGAGAGAACGGCCTGAATTTGTATCAGGGGAGGATTAGGTTGGATATTAGAAAAGGTTCTTCACCAAGAGGGTGTCTGGGCACTGGAACAGGCTCCCCAGGGAAGTGGTCACAGCACCAACCTGACAGAGTTCAGGAAGTGTTTGGACAATGCTCTCAGGCACATGGTGTCATTCTTGGGGGGTCCTGTGCAGGGCCAGGAGTTGGACTTTAAAGATCCTTGTGAGTGCTCTCCAACTCAGAATATTCTGTGATTCTGTGATTTTGAGTCAGGACTGAGACTGTGCTGCTGCATCACTTCCACAAATATCTTGCAAAAGCGTGAGGAAGGAACAGGACTTTGCCACCAAAACAGACCACCAGACAGTGCTGTCCAATGAAGGGAGGTGATGGTGGAATTTCAAGGGGGAAAAACTACACATTTGGAAAACGTTTCTCAGACTTGCTAATACCTCCTTTTCCAAAAGAACAAGTAATTTGAGCAAAAGTTACAGGCAGTCAGAAATAGCAAAAACCCTCAAAATCTGCTGAAGGAATTAGGTGAAATGCTTGGAAAGCACATTGACTTCTAAACACCAGTATTTGCCTAGGATTAAAAAATGCTTAGAGTAATTTGAAAACAATGTAACCAACACTTTCACATGTTTCTAATTTATTATTCAAAGTTTACCTGAAATGGGGAAAGAAAATGGGATTTATAGGGCTATTTACCAAACTTCTCCGTGAACAACGAATAGTAAGACTTCCATATTATTAGCCATATATTTAAAAAATGTAATTCCACAATGAGGAACTGTCTAGTTTAAATCTGTTCGAACAATCCTGTGGGTGAAAAAGTTTGCCCATCTATATATATATATACATATATATATATGAAAATTTTAAGTATAAAGTTGAATCTTACTTTCTCTAAAATTTTGTCTTAACTGTCTTAGTGAACTAAGTATTTTCCTGAGACAAAGCTGACAGACAATTGTTTTTTAGACTATGACACATCTAATTTATGGTCAACTTTTGCTTAACTTTTAGTTCTTCTAAAAAAATAATTCTTGGACATTTCTGCTTTCACAGTCCTCTCTGTTTTAAAAGAGAAATGCAATCTCTAACTAAGCAGGAATCAGTATGAGGTAGAAAGCTGGATCAGCCTTTTGTAAAATCTCCGAGTTTTTCTATTTGTAACTACTTGAATTAACAATGCAATACAGATATAAAATAGCATGAATGCCATGCATACTAAAGATTAATGATATAATCCATCTTCATAAAATAGCACACAACAACAATACTTTGGCAACATTATTTTTATGATCTACAATATAGGGAAGGTAAAAGACTGTATCAAAAGCAACTATGAAAAGTCATCAAATGGGGCCTTACACAATGTTGAATAATCCAGCTCTGTTGATATTTCAAGATACTTCAAATATGGAAGTCTGTAGAGATGTAAAGTGATACCCTCCTGTTCAGCACTATATTATTATTCAGTGATTAAGCAGAGTAAAAATAAAGATTTTAGTACTATTTCCTATTCACCAAAGTAAGTAGTAAGTAGTGAGAAAAAACAGCTTTTAGTACTGTTTCCACTTTGCCAATACTATTATCAGGTCTAAAGGTCTCTTTTTCACTCAAGACTTTTAACCAATCTGTAGTTAGCTTCCACTGGTAGAGTCCCCAGAGCTACTACTGTCTTCCAGCAATGCCTGTATCTGCTTCTGTCAAACCCTTTTCAAGGAAATAGATGAGTGCACATGTAATTAAAATCATAATTGAAAAATGTCCGTTCTCAGAGGCAACCATGGAACAAGAGAGCTACACAATAAGTTGCCAGCATCCCACAACCTAAAGGAAGAGCTCATAACCAGTACTTCATCCTTGCTATTGGTCCGCATTTTACTTTATGATGACTATCTGAATTTTGAATGGCAAAAGAAGAATGGGAGGAGGAATATGGGAGACAATGGTGAAGCACGTGGGGAGGAGTGAGGGATTGAATGCTAAGGAGAATGGCAGGGAAGAATAAGGAGCAGAGGGGGGATGAAGTGGGTGAGAAAGAAGAAAGGAGGAGAGATGGAGGTAGGAGGAATGAGAAAGGAATGGGGGAAGAATAGTGTGGAGAAATGGTGTGACAATAGAAGAATGGGGAGAGAGGGGGGAGAATGGGAGTAAAAATGGGTAAGAAGAATGCAGGAGAAGTGAGAAGGAAATGGGACAAAAGGGGAAGATGGTAGGATGCAAAGGATGAGAAAGGGGGGAAGAACCAGCAAAAAGGAAACAAGAAGAGAGAAGAGAAGGGATAGGGGTGAGGCAGGGAAGGACAGAAGGGTGTAATGGGGCAGGATGGGAAGAATGAGGGGAATATGGAGGGGAACATGAGGGAGGATGGGGGGAGATTGGGGTAGAATGAGAGAGGGGAAATGGAGGGGGTGAATCAGAGGGCTTTGCCCTTTACGCTTCTTCCCTGCTTTTGTTTGCAACAAGTAATACCGGGTGCGCAATCACTGCTGTGTCCTGTATGGGCAGTAACATGCAAGCAAGTATGGTAAAGAGAGCTTTGCTTTCTCTTATTGCCAAGGACAGTGGCACGTGATGAACTGGCTTTTCATGACTCTGTTAGAAGTAGCAGTCAGAAAGTTTTGATGTAAGTTAAACACATCAGAAATTTAAAACAGTCCGAAAGGAAATACAGAAGTAAAAGATGTCGAAGTATAGCACAGTTCTTAAGGCCTTCTATCATCCCATGAATTCCAAGTCTCCTGTTTCTGTTATAAAAGTACTTGATGAAACAACATTAACAAAAGTTCAATTAAAAGGCCTGAAAGCATAATAAACTTTTCATAGCTGAACAAAAATGCTTCTCTTACCAATTCATTTCTCCTCCATCAGGAAGAGAAAAATAAAAGCGGATTAATCTGATTTACAGAGTGAAAAACAACACTGAATGCACTTTTTGTCAGGGGGTTGGGGGAAGGTCTCCAGCTGGTTCTCATCTATATGTCATGATTCTTCATTTAGTTTACACTATTAAACTAAAAAACTCAGCTTTAATCTTAACTATTACAGTATGCCTTAGCATAGATTCTATCATGTAGCATCCTTGATACAGTTTCAGACTCTGGCAAAACATCATCCCTCAGACTGGTCGTGGCCATATGGGTAGTAAATGTATCCAACATTTTTTCATTGGCGCCTACATTATTACGTCTTGTCACCAATGGTTTCTCGGGTTTTCAAGTAAATTGTTGCACATACTGTGGTTTGGAGCTGCTGAGATGAAGCCCTACATTTATCCGTATACAGCCAAATCCTTTTTTGGAACTTTCTTTACTTCTAATGAACTAACATCTGTTGAAAAAAAAGAAAGTCATGTTTCCAGAACACTGTACAGAAATGAGAGGAAACAAAACAACAGGATACTGCCAAGAAGCTATTGTTGCCAAGTTGTACATGATTGAAAAAGAACAGCCTAGAAAATGATGGGTGGACAGAAGTGGGCATCATACCTGATCTGTCTTCATTCTGTGAATCACACCTTCTACACAGTTCTGGGATGGTCTTGAGAGAAGTTACAGAATACTGTAAAAAAGGAAAAAAATGTATAGAGGTAATAATTTAAAAAGATTAAAAGTAAGATTTTCAAGGTTCAATTGTCATGGACACTAACTAAATCTACAAACCAAGGGTAGTTCTGGCAGTCTGATGATCTTCTCAGGTTGCATGACAAAAGCAGATGGCACCAGCTTTTGTGTCCCACTTTAAGGCATATGAAACAGATTTTCAAAGCTAGAGCAAAGCATCTACCCACCTCAGATTTCTCCTTTCTGCACCATTATTCAAGTCACAAATACAATGCAACACAATGCCAGATACATCGGAGTTTAGAACACGTCCAGGCTTCACAGTAATCTTCAAGGGTCTCACTTTGCCCACTTGTGCATCTCTAATGGTGATTGCACTGCAACAATCATGCTTAAAAACTAGAATTCAAGATTTCACAAACCAATATGTAAAAGTGATGCAGAATATTTATGCTGTAGAGATCTGATTTCAGAGATGGATGGGTGTACCTACACATATCAGATGACAGGCTCATTTCTCTAACCTAGGTTTATTAAAGCAAACTTGTATTATTTTGATTATTATTTTGATGTGGCAAAACACACCTGATATGAATCAGCATGTTATTCTCTGAATCAACCACTAAAAAAGAAAGAAAAAAACAGAGATGGCATACATATTTTACTAAACAGAATTATTTTCTTTATAAACTTGTGGAATACCTTTGGAAAGACACAGGATCCAGTATTACAAAACCATACATTCTGATATGCGGTTGCTTCATAGAAAGTCTTCCTTAATCAAATAATTAAATGTTACAGGGATCCCACTTAAACAAATGAAAATCATTATGTCTGTGAAAGAAAGATCAAATACTTCATTTAGACAAAAAAGACCCTATTAAAAACAGTATTTGGAAACTAAAACAGAAAAAAAGCATTTAGGATTAGCACTACTGAAATTTTTAAAAGAATACATAAACACCATATGTTTTCAAAGAAACGTATTTTTAGCTGGTGTGCTGTTGACTGGTGAAGCAAAACAACTACATATAAAACCATATGAACTTTCCACACAAAAAGAAAATGGTGATACATTGTCCTGGTTCTTGCTGACAGTTCGTCATTCAGTGATGGACATGTTTCTAAAGCACAGCTGGCAATCTCCTTCAAAATAATCTGAAGTCAAGCTCATGTGACTAATCGCAGAATAATTTACTTTGCTGGTGCAAGTTTAAGACTGTTACTCCAATGATCGTAGTTACTTTATTAAGCATAGAAAACCTCCCAGGCCTTACTTTTTCCCTTGCTGACCTAATTCAGGGATGTATTGAGAAACCTCAACCACAAGAAGAAACCCTCATAAGTATTTCCAGTTCCTACACTGAACTTATTAATTAAAATGTGTAGCAGCACTCCAGAACTACACAGTGATTCCAAACCCTGTTAAAGAAGGGGTTGTCTATAAGGCTGTGACTGCTTTAGGATGTGACAGCCTCAAGCAAAAAAGAACAGAACAGAAACAGGGCGAAAGATGCTACTAAAGACAAATTAATACAAGTTAAACACAGACATGGACAAAACCCCTGTGCTGTGCTTCACTTTAGTTATTGTTTAATAAAGACTGAGCTGTTAAGCTATACATCTTGCTATTTCAGCACAAAGACTTAGAATGCAATGTTGAATCAGTCTAGCAAGATTCTCAAGAGAATCCAAGGAGCATGTCTCCAAGGAATATGGTAGCTTCATAAGACCAGCTGTTGCAGTTTAAACTATTACACAGTTTGTAATTCAATTAGAAAGAGGCCCTTTGTATTCCATTGCTATGTGTTTTGTCAGACAACTTCAAAAACAGAAAGCCGTCTTTCTTTTTGTCTTTTTCCTGTTCTTTCCTGGAAGAACAGATTTTTTTTCTGTTTTAACTTTGCATTAAAATGTATTCAGTTACCTCGTCCCACTCGTCCCGTGTTTATAAATTTATTATTCATTTTAATAATATCAGTTTGATTTCATCAACAGATATCCTCCCACTCACCTCTGTCCCCAAAAAAGGCTTCTGCAAATTTAAATTTCTGCCTTCTGTATTTTGTATTTAAAATGTGAAGAACCAGCTTTTGGTCCAGGAAGCAACTACAATTACTCCTTAAAGTGGACCGTTCCAACCACAAAAACGATCCATTCCCAGCTCTTCCCACTAGAACTACTTTCTCTCATACTCTAGCTCCAGTTCCAATAATCAGCAACGTTTCCTAGCTTTTCTTCAAACATAAATTTTAAGGTTACACAGAAGGACAGCAAAAGAGGTTGAGATCGCAACCCTTCTTGGAACAGAACTTTAGACTTAAGGCTTATTCAACAGCATTTAAAATTAATTACTTTCAACTCTTCATTCAATAATTTCAATTTTTTTTGCATAAAAAATTAAACACCACTTCTCACATTTCACCATTAGAGTAAGCAAGTCAGCCAGAGTTGAGGGCCATGCCCAAAGGCATAACCAAAAATGTAAGAGCTAAGCACAACACGTCACTTCATTAATCAATACTTACTATGATCTTTGGTGTTTAATTAAAGTCTGTTGTGGTTGATACTGACATTCAGTAACAAACTAAGGGCTTGTTCCTAAGATAATGCATGTAATGGAATTTTTGATTACTGTTTGACATCTGGATTCTTTTTCTGCATTTAAGGCCTGGCTATGTACAACCTGAAATAGTGAATTCTAGTAAAGCCATAAAGAACTTTGTAAGATGGAAGAACAGTATCATCAGCAAATGAGACAGGAAGCAGTAATAAGCATTCCATGCAAATGCAAGATATTCCCAGCTTTCTCCAACAGACACTGCTAATTCGGGTGAAAATGGGACTTCCCTTATAACACATTTGTTCATAATGTTACACTGTGTTACAGAATCTGAATTAATGCCAATGTTAACCTTTTAAACTTCATATGGTTTTCAAATTTTAATGCAATTAATTTTAAACCAAACACGTGAGGAAAATATCTTTAATAGGGCTGTTTTGTACTGTGCCACTTGTCCACCATTTGCAGACACATTTGCGTCCAAGAAGTATCAGAAAGAAGAAATAACTGATCCCATGCAGTAGTAGCAGCATAGAAATATTATACAAAATGGTAAAAATCAATGTAAATTAAGAAACAAAAGTTAGTTTTCAACATTCTGCTGTGGAGAATACCCTTAAGGTATCCTAAATGGAGTCAAAGTGCAAAGATGTGTGCATAGTATGACTCTCAGACCACATTATCATAACCATGACACTCCCAAAAGCACAAAGGACCACGCCCAATTCCTACTGTTTGCAGTACTAAAGTACTACTAAAATCATTTACCTCCACTGGATCAAGACACCAGTGACTCTGTCCTGCTCCTAAATGCACAGCTTTTTTTTCATTTAGATAGTGAAAAGAGGCACCTTCCTCCATTACAGCTAATTTTTTTCCAAGTTATTATCACTATAAACAGTTTAACAGTTTCATTTCAGTTTATTTGCTATAGTGGAAACCAAAATGTTTCATTAATATTAAAATCCCATTAAATTAGTAACTTTACAATACATTTTCTTAATTATTTATTAATGGAGCAATGCTACTCTTTTTCTGAGACATGTATTTGGGAGTAGCAAGCTACATTGAGAAAAAGCAAAGCAACAATACTTGGCTTGATCTTAGAGGAAGATTTTTCTCAATAGTAGTGTCAATTTAAGCAGCTTCAAAACAAAAATAAAGAGGAGGAAAGAGGTTAGACCGCTACAGTGCATGTGGAAAATATCACCTTCCCAAAGTAAACGTCTATCTTACAGCTGTGATGAGCATCTTTGGAGCACTGGTTAGGTTCTTTGTGCTATGTATTGTTGATAGCGTCTTATGTAGGATATTTTTCTTCCCTTTAGCTTCAAAGTAAGGTAAGGGAAATACAGACACCAACACTGTTAAAGGTACAAAATGTCTGTCTGAAACTAACACTTCCTATGAACAACTTAGTAGACATCTGCATTTTGCTTCATTCTGAAATGTGAGAGAGAAAAAAAAAGAGAGAAATATAAGAGAGAGCATCAGCTGGACGGGAAATAAATCAATCTGCTGCAGCTAATGATTGTGCCAGCACAGCGATGTAGGACCCTCCACGCTGAGCCCCGTAGAACTGGTTGCTGGGTAGACAAGGTCTGGCTGTGAGCCTGAGGGGTGACCCAGCTCTTCCTGTGGCCAAGGAAGGGTGACAGCAGCATCAGAAGGTGCCCTGTGATGAGTAAATGGGAGGCTAGTAGCTTGGGCATACTCCTAACCATGTGTACATCTTCCCTGCCAGGCGAGGATTCACACAAAGCTTCTAAAGCTGTTTCAAAATCCCTGATGATTCAACAGCTGTTTAATTATATTTAATTATAATTTTAATTACCTTTAAGTTAGGCACAGTCCCACAGTGGCACCACTGAGCCAGGCTTTCCGTCATACAGAGCTAATAGAACGATCAGAGCAATAATCTATACACTCAATTTCTAACAGTTTACAAATATCTTAGGACCAGGAACTCTGATTATGATGAGGTTATCTTGTATTATTTCCATAAACCAAAAAATAAAATAGTTTCAATTTTCTCAATTTGCCAGTGCAATATAAATCCTGCATTTCAATCAAATGGTTAGGAAACCTTTAGGTAACCATACCAGCAGCATAAATCTTACAAGCAGGAATAAATTTATGATCAAAATGGGAAAAAGGTGAAAGCATAAAACATACTTTTGATAATGTATCTATCATTTAATGCAACCTAAAGGTCTTTTTTTTTCTTCCTTTCTGTGAGCAGTTATTAATGAAGAAATAAATGAAAATATTCAACCGGGTTGCTTAATGTCACTGCAGACAGATTATTATTTTTCTTTAATGTAAACAAGAGCCCCAGAAACCTGTTCTGCTTCTGAACCACAGTCAAATATACTATACGATTTAGACCTGGAATGGAACCATCTTAGTTTATAAAATAAGCACCACATTTGTATTCCAGAGCCCTGATGCAGTTGTGTCAGAGACTGGAAAAGGGGTTTCAAGACATCTTGACGAGCTTGGAATTGTGGGGAAGGGGGCGGATTGGGCCCCGCTTTGGTAGGGCAGCGTCCTGCCCCCATACCCCTCTCAGCCCTGCTGTACCTGTCAATCGAGGGACACTGGGGACAGCCCCTCAGTGTCACCCCCCCCTGAGTGGCCGAGACACTGGAGACAGCCCCTCTGTGTCACCTGACCCGCCTCTGAGTGGCCGTGACATGAGAGGTCCCAGCTGGGGGGGTAGGCCCGGAGGCAGAGCCAAGGGTTTAAGAAGCCTCACCACGTGGCTCTCTCTCTCTTTCACCTACCTCCATCTTGGAGAATTACATCGCTGGAATCCAGGTGTTGGTAGCTATGCCTGTGTTTCTATATCTGTCCTATCTTCCTGTTTTCCTCCCTTTCTTCTTTTTCTAACTTTCTTCTCATGGAACATAACATCAGATGGGCTGTAAGGTTTTCTATATTTAATGGGCTAAGTTTATGCTGGGAAAAGTGATGTTGTGTACCCTTTACTCTTTTGCCAATGTTCCCTAATTTTCTGTAGTTCTGCCAGTAAACTTTTGTGTGGTTTTTTTACCTCTTGGGAAATTTTGGTTGAATTTTCTCTTTGCACCTACCCAGAGAACAAGAGTCTTTGTTCAGTCCCAGGTTTGGGTAACCTGAGGCGTAACAAGTTGGTAGATGTAGCTGCTGAGACACTATCAATAATATTTTAAAAGTCATAGGAGTCAATCTCCAATGACTGGATAAAAGTGAATATCACATCACATTCATTTTTAACAATGATATAAAGAAGGGCCCTGGAAATTACTAGCAGATTAGCCACACCTCAGTGCCCAGTAAGACTATGGAACAGATCATCCTGGAAGTTATCCTGAAACATATGGATGACAGAGAGGTGATTAGAGATAGCCAGCATGGCTTCACAAAGGGAAAATTGTGCCTGACTAATATAGTGGCTTTCTACAATGGAGTGACAAGAGCTACAGAGGTCATCTATCTTAACTTCTGTAAGGCCTTTGGTGCACTATATCCAAGCACAACCTCCTTGCCTCTAATTTGGAGAGATATGGGTTTGATGAATAGACGGACAAGGAATTGGCCATGTCCAACGAGTTACAATCAACAGCTCAATCTCCAAGTGAAACTCAATGAGTGGTGTCCCTCAAGGATGCCTACCACAACCAATTGTATTTAATATCTTTATCAAGGACATGGATGATGGAATCGAGTGCAGCCTTAGCAAGTTTTCACACGACACCAAGCTGAGTGGTGTAGTTGATTTGCCAGAGGGAAGGAATGCCAAGCAGAGGGACCTTGGGAAGGCTTGTGGTGTGGACCCATGTGAAACTCATAAAGTTCAATAAGGTCAAGATCCTGCACATGTGTCAGAGCAATGCCCAGTATCTCTCCAGATGTGGGTATTGAGAGCAGCCCTGCAGAGAAGGGCTTGGCATACTGGAGGATGAACAATTCGATATAAACCGGCAATGCCTGCTTGCAGACCAGAAAGCCAGTCGTATCCCAGGCTGCACAAAAAGTCTGTCCAGCAGAGTGAGGGAGGTGATCCTTCCCCTGGACTTCATTCTTGGCAGAGTCCATCTGGAGTACTGCCTCTGGCTCGGGGGCCCTTGGGACAAAAAAGACATGGACCTGCTCAGTCCAGAAGGACTTCTGGGTCCAGAAGAAGGCCATGAAAAAAGCCAGAGGGCTGGAACACCTCTTGCTGTGAAGTAAGGCTGAGAGAGTTGGAGTTCTTAATCCTGGAGAAGAGGAGGCTGCCGGGAGACTTTCTTATGGCCTTCCAATATATAAAGGAGGCTTATAAGTAAAATAGAGGAAGGCTGTTTTCCAGGGCCTGCAGTGACAGGACAAGGGGCAAATGAAAGTATATCAATTTAGATTGAATACAAGAACGACATTTTTTACATGAGGGTAGTGAGACACTGTAACAGGTTGCCCAGAGAAGTTGTGGATACCCATCATTCATGATTGTATTTGTTTTACACAGCAAACTAACAGCAGGGGCTGCCCCCATGTAGGACAGAAGCAGCTGGCTTCATTATGGACTGGCCGCTGGCAAAGGCTGAACCAATCACAAATGTTGGTAGCACCTCTGGGATAACAGATTTAAAAAGGTGTAAAACGCTGCATAACAGCAGCTGGGTGTGCTAGTTTGAAAGTAAACC